>CM047425.1:38643865-38828017 GCA_026168455.1 Theocolax elegans | reverse complement strand
TTTATTTTCTATTACAATAATAATAGGTTTTTATTTTTATTTTATATTTACAGAAGTAGTGCTGATACAAGTTCAAACAAAGGTTTCTTAGCTAGTAGTTACGGTAGTGCTCCGCAATCATTGTCAACTTTTCAACATCCTAGTCATTCGTTATTGAAAGTGAACGGTTTCACTCAACAAGTGTATCATAAATATCATTCACGTTGTTTAAAAGGTAAGATATTAAAATCCTTGTATTTACTTTCTGTAACTAAGTTATATTGATGATGATTATTATAATATGTTTTCTTTTCTTAGCTAAAGAAATCATGTTGATATAAATCACGTTGTATTCATTATTTATAAAATTTACATCAATTCACTTTAGAATACATGGAATCTCTTTTTATTTTAGAGCATAAACAACTTGGTATAGGGAAGTTATAAGAGGTGAACACACTTCCAATTTTGGTCATTTTTTCTAAATCATTTGAAATACCTTTATTATAAATGTTATTTAATAATATTAATATTTAGTAAAAAAGGTATAGCCTTCAATTTTAAGCAATTAATAAATTAGATTTTGTTATTGATTATCTACAAATTTTTATCCAATTTAGTAACGTTGGAATAGGAAACATAATTGTTTCTGTACACTCCTATATACTTTTAACATTTTTGTCAACAAAGCGTTTATTTATAAATCACTATAATTTTTATTTGTACAACAAATTTGATTATACACCCAAATATTTATAATATTTTTTAAAATTTGACATATAAAAATACTATTTTCACCCGATATTTTTTTTTTTTACAAACAGAATATGCACTTTATATACTCAGAAAAATATAATGGTAACATGGAAAATAAATACTGATTTAATTTCGTAACCTGAAACTGACCATAAAAATCACACAGAAATAATTTGATTAAACAACTAAAACTATGCCATCATTTTAATTTTAGGTGATTGCATTTTCGGAGGTAGCCCGTCGACGCAAAGAATTAATGGATGCATCCACGGAATGTCTTCAAAGGTTAATTCGCATTCACGTGTAGATTACCGAGCGTATTTGGTCGCAATTGTCCAAGAAACTTGCTCAACATCATGAATCTACAACGTTTGTTGAATTTTCTGGTATCGATTAGGAATGTGCGGGTAGCCCGACTACCCGACCCGATCGGGTTCGGGCGGGTACCCGACATTTTCGGGTCCCGAAAATTTAACGGGTAACCCGTAATTTGCGGGGTACCTGACAATTTCGGGTAGTCCAAATTTTTCGGGTAACCCGAGAATTTCGGGTTGACCGAATTTTTCGGGTAGACCGAGTATTTCGGGTATTCTGAATTTTTCGGATAATCCGAGTATTTCGAGGCCTCGATAAAACTAAATAAAATTCTGTCAGGGTTTATTTATTCATTTATTTATTTTATTTTCCTATTATTATATTTCCTTTGTAATTCTTATTAAAAACTTATTAACTTTTTTATATTAAAAGTGAAAGAAATATTAATTAAAAAATAATTAGAATTGAAACATTTCGATAGCGCGAGACATATTCGGGCAGTCCAAAACATTCGGGTAGTCCGTAACATTTGGGTAGCCCGAATCATTCGGGTAGACCGAAATATTTCGGATAGCCCGAAACATTCGAGCAGACCGAAAAATTTTGGGTTACGGTAAAACCCGAAGCCCGACCGACTCAAACCCGACCCGACGGGTCGGGTTTTCGAATCGGGTCCCGCGTAAAAATAGATAAATTCATATGAACTTGATATGATGTTTAGGTTCATATAAAGTTTGTATAAATTTATCCAATGGCACAATCCTGAACTTCATTCACGATTGTGCTAAAGTTCAGCTAAAGTTTATCAATAATTTAAAAACAGCATGAGCCAAACTTTATATTTACTTTATTTAAGCTTTATATTGATTTATAAAAATTGGGTTTTTTAATCTGTATATAATTTTATATATAAATTTATATACATAATTCTGAGGATTTTAAAAAGAAAAAAGTAATGTTAAATCTTACCCAATCCACATCTGAAAAAAAAGCATTCATATATGTTTTTCAAAATTTGACGTAGAGGTTAATCATCAGCATCGAAGTTGCCGTCGTAGGACCGTTCAAGTCGGCGTTGAGGGTTAGACTGACACATAGCAAATTTTTAGTTGTCAAGATATTTTTATAAACGTCTCTTAGCAACCAGTAAACAATTGACTTCTTGTTTACTGGTAGTTACTAAAAATGTTGTTTCACGGTTATTCGTCAGTCTGACCACCAACGCCGAGCTGAACGGTCCTGCGAAGGCAACGTCGATGCTGATGATTAACCTCTACGTCAAATTTTGAAAAACATATATGTGTAGGAATAAAAATTCCTCGACCGAGAAAAGCGAGAGTTTTCGGTATTCTCGAACGGGCAAGCGTTTCGGCGTACGCGACAGGCGGGCGAAATTCGCGAGCTGCCATTGGCTGTTGCGGCTGGGCCGTATGCGCTACATAGCCGATCACGATTGGCCGTTTGGCCCGAGCTCCGCGTGGAGTCGCGAGCCGATAAAAGTGAGAGCGCCCTGCGCGCGGGGACATTCGTAAGCCAAACAGCGAGACGTTCGATGGTCGACTCTTTGTTGTATTTTTTATATTAAATAGAGTTGCTCCGACTTTGTGTGTTTTCTTTGGGTGTCTGTGTGACCACCCTTCCACGGCCTCCTCACCATCATCACACGCCCACGAGATACGCCTTGACCATCCATCTCCCCTCATTCATCACATATATATACATAATTTTTACACCACAGCTCAGAAGTGGGATAAGGATTGGATGACGACTGGATGAGGATTAGGATCGGATAAGGATTAGAAGGGATATCAGAGGAGCAGAAGCAAAGTCCGGGAGAAAGTAGAACGCTGCATGATTGCCTGTGTGGACCGCAATCATTGGTACGACTGTGTGTCGTCAAGCACGTCGAACTTGGACCGGCCACGTCATTTTGTGTTCGTTTAACGTGTTGCTATGCGCGCGCGTTGTTGAGGAAATTCTGTGTGAATTTTATAAGTATAGCCTTTGTGGCGGTAAAGACTAAATTTGCGCGAAACTGTGTGAATCGCGAAACTGCTTGTGAGACTTTCGAACTCTGTGTGAAATCGATCGTGCTCTATTCGTAAACGTGTACGAAATTTGCGGAACATAACCTGAAAATGGCGGGACGTGCCCCGAATCAGTACTTAGTGGCTGAACTGAAGGATCTCCTGACTGAGAGGGATCTTCCGACGGTTGGTCTGAAGGCAGACATGATAAACCGGCTCACGGAATTCAATCCGAACATTTGGCTTGAGCTGGATGAAGCACGGCAAGCGGCATTGGCGCAAGGTGGTGCAGCCGCTGCCGACAACGACGATGAGCCGCAAGCGGGCAGCGAGAATGCAAGGTTGCTACCCCGCAACGATGGGAATGATGACGCCGATCCCAGTGTACAGCGCGAACTCGAGTTGCTTCGACGCGAACGCGATGTCGCAAGGAGGGAGCTCGAACTCCTACGGGCGGAACGAGGCGTTGCGCGAAGTGTTGATCGTGACGGACATGATACGCGCGCGAGTTACATGTCTAGTGGATCTGCTTCAATGAGCATCCGCGCGATCAGTGAGCTTTTGAGTGATTTTGACGGTCGTGATTCTTCGTTTGAAAATTGGAAAAGACAATTAGAACTGCTTCGAAATAGTTACGATTTAGACGAGAACACGACGCGAGTATTAATCAGCACGAAATTGAAGGGCAGAGCCCTTAGTTGGTTTCATTCGAAACCGGATTATCTGACGGAGACGATTCCTGGTTTGTTAAGTGAAATGGCCGCCATGTTTGATAGTCGGCCGCAAAAAATTAGTTTGCGCAAAGAATTTGAAACCCGTGTGTGGCAAACTAAAGAGTCATTCGCGGACTATTATTATAATAAAATTATTTTGGCTAATCGCGTGCCGATTGGTAGTGATGAGATCGTGGACTATTTAATCGACGGAATTCCAGATGATCGGTTAAAAAATCAAGCACGAATGATGCGATTCCGCGAAATGAGTGACGTGTTGGAGGCGTTCAAAAAAATAACGCTCGACCCAGGAAAGGTCGTTGATCGCGAGAAGAGTCTCCGCGTTACAAAGTCTTTTCCCGAGAATGCTCGCAAAAACATCGCGACTGCTAAAGCAAGGAAATGCTATAACTGTTATGAAATAGGACACCTCGCAAACAAGTGTACGAAACCGAAGCGGTATGCTGGGGCCGGCTTTGTGTGCAACTCCGCCGAGCATCGGGTCAAGGATTGCCCGCTCCGAGCATCGAATCAACGGGAGCCAGCGAGCGGCGCGAGCGCGCCGAGTCTCAACGCGTCGACTGCGAACGTCTTACAAGCTGCGAGACCCAGTGAGCCTTATATGGTAACGTTGACCTATGCGTTCTCCGACTGTATCGGTAATGTATGCAAGCAAACTTTAAGTGCTATTGTAGATCCAGGCTCGCCGATTAGTTTAATTAAAAACTGTTGTGTACCGGCGTATTTAAGAACAGCTGTTTCAGACGATGTTCAATTTTTCGGAATTAATCTGTCGCGTTTAGAAATTCTTGGTGTTTTCGAACGAGATATTGTTGTAGACGGTATATCGGTAAAAATTAAATTTCACATAGTCGCTGATGATGCTATTGCTTTTATGGCCTTGCTAGGCCGAGATTTCTCGAGACATCCGTCAATTCGTGTGACGCTGGACGATAAAGTTGTTATTTCGAGACGCGAAAATTTACCTGTTGAGAACGACGAATTAAAAAGCACGCTCCGTCAAATTTTGAACATTGAGTATGTCGAGAAGCCTGTAAAAGTAAACGATGACTTGTATATAAACCCAACGATTTCTGAGGACGTAAAAAGTAAAGTTAAAGGTATGTTTAATGCGTGTTATTTAGATTTAAGAAGAGCTGCTAGGAGTGAACCGGAGTTTGAAATGCGTATTGCGTTGACGCATCAGCAGCCCATTAGCTTTCGTCCTAGACGTTTATCATTTGCGGATAAAGAAGCTTTGCGCGTAATTCTCGACGATTTGCTTAGTCGTACGATCATACAACCGAGTAACTCTCCGTACGCGAGCCCAATCGTGCTCTCGCGGAAGAAGTCAGGTGATTTGCGGTTGTGTATAGATTTTCGCGAGTTAAATAAAATCACGGTTCGCGACAACTTTCCGAGTGAGTTAATTGACGATAACCTTGACCGTTTAAAAGATAAACATTATTTTACATCGCTCGATTTGAAGGACGGATTCTTCCACGTAAAAATAGAAAAAGATTCGGTAAAGTATACATCGTTTGTTACCCCCTTGGGGCAATTCGAATTTTTAAGGTGCCCGTTTGGCTTAACAAATGCTCCGAAAGTATTTAGTAGATTTCTTTATGAAGTTTTCGGTAAACTACTACGAGAGCAGAAAATATTATTATTTTCGGATGACATTTTAATAGCAACCGCGGACTTAAAAGAGCACCTTGACATCTTGAGCGAAGTATTCGAATGTGCCGGGAGATTTCATCTAAATTTTAGATTGGATAAATGTAAATTTCTTATGCGTGAATTAGATTATTTAGGATATTTTGTAAGTGCGGAAGGCATAAGACCGAGCGAGCACAATGTACGTGCCGTGATAGATTACCCAGTGCCCCGTAATCAAAAGGAAGTATTGCGATTTACGTGTTTAGCGAGTTACTTTCGTAGGTTTATACCGAATTTTGCGATCAAGGCTAAACCACTACACGATCTTGTTAAGAAAGGTGCTGTGTTTAAATTCGGCGCGGATGAGTACGAAGCGTTTGCGGCGCTAAAAGAATGTCTATCGAGCCGACCACTCTTGTCAGTATATTCGCCTAAGGCACAAAACGAACTGCATTGCGATGCTAGCGCATCCGGGTTTGGCGCGATTTTGCTTCAGAAGCAATCCGATGGTCATTTTAGGCCCGTATCGTACTTTAGTCAGCGGACAACACCCGCTGAGTCGAAATATCATAGCTTTGAGCTTGAATGCCTCGCGGTCGTGAACGCTTTAAAGCGATATAAATTGTATTTGTCTGGTATAAAGTTTAAAATTATTACCGATTGTGACAGTTTTCGACTTACATTAAGTAAGCAAGAAATTAACCCCCGTATATCGCGATGGGCAATGTTCTTGCAGAATTTTGACTACGAAATACAACATCGCCCGGGAAAACGTATGACTCACGTTGACGCGTTGAGCAGATGTCATAGCGTTTCGGTAGTTGAAGCGAATACGCTTGAACAGACTTTGTCTTTGTGCCAGTATCGTGATCCGAAAATTCAAAAAATTCGCGAAACGTTGGAGAAGACCGAGAGTCCATTTTTCGAGTTGTTTAACGGTCTAATTTATCGGAAGGATCAATCGAAAAAACTCCTCTTTTACGTGCCGCGCGAAATGGAAACGAACGTTATTCGAACTTGTCACGATGACCTTGGACATTTAGGTTTAGATAAGGTAGTTTGTAATTTAAATAAAGTTTATTGGTTTCCCGAGATGCGTGCCAAGATGAAACAGCATATAGCCAATTGTTTGAGATGCATCGAATTTTCACAGCCGAGTGGAAAGCGCGAAGGATACTTGCATGGTATCGCGAAAGGGAACCTTCCGTTCCAAACTGTTCATATTGATCACCTCGGACCGTTTGAAAAGTCGACGCAGAATAACAAATATATTTTGGTAATTGTAGACGCTTTTACGAAATTTTTAAAATTATACGCGTGCAAATCAACGAAGTCTAGCGAGACAATAAAGCGTTTAAAAGATTATTTTCGTGCGTACAGTCGCCCTATGCGTTTGATTAGCGACAGAGGTACAGCTTTTACTTCGGCAGAGTTTAAGCAATTTTTAGAAGCAGAAAAGATCGAACATGTACTCGTTGCTGTTGGTACACCTCGTGCGAATGGACAGGTCGAGCGGTACAACCGTGTAATAACACCAGCGCTTGCTAAGTTGACCGACAATCCGAAAAAATGGGATCGCGAAATTGAGCGCGTCGAATTCGCGATAAACAATACTGTGTGCCGCGTAACTGGGGAGACCCCGAGTCGTTTATTATTCGGTGTTGAGCAGTACGGAAAAGCGGATGATTGTATGAAAATAATGATTGAAAATATTACGAACGACGACACTGTCCGAGATTTGTGTAAAATTCGCGAGAGCGCTTCTGAAAAAATTAAAAGTAGCCAATTGTCAAATGAGAAATTGTATAACGATAAGCGCAAGGAAGCGAAATTGTACAGCGTTGGCGATTACGTCATGATTCGAAATGTTGACACATCCGTAGGGGTAAATAAGAAGCTGCTACCCAAATTTCGTGGTCCATATGTTGTGAAGAAAGTGTTGGATTTCGATCGTTATGTAATCGGTGACGTGGATGGCTTCCAGGTTACTCAGATGCCGTATACAGGTGTATTATCACCTGATCATATGAGGCCATACGTAATGTCAACGGTGGAGTAATGTTAAGCGATGCGATAGCGGCCGGGACGGCCTTATGTCAGGAAGGCCGAACTGTAGGAATAAAAATTCCTCGACCGAGAAAAGCGAGAGTTTTCGGTATTCTCGAACGGGCAAGCGTTTCGGCGTACGCGACAGGCGGGCGAAATTCGCGAGCTGCCATTGGCTGTTGCGGCTGGGCCGTATGCGCTACATAGCCGATCACGATTGGCCGTTTGGCCCGAGCTCCGCGTGGAGTCGCGAGCCGATAAAAGTGAGAGCGCCCTGCGCGCGGGGACATTCGTAAGCCAAACAGCGAGACGTTCGATGGTCGACTCTTTGTTGTATTTTTTATATTAAATAGAGTTGCTCCGACTTTGTGTGTTTTCTTTGGGTGTCTGTGTGACCACCCTTCCACGGCCTCCTCACCATCATCACACGCCCACGAGATACGCCTTGACCATCCATCTCCCCTCATTCATCACATATATACATAATTTTTACACCACATATGAATGCTTTTTTTCAGATGTGGATTGGGTAACATTCAACATTACTTTTTTCTTTTTAAAATCCTCAGAATTATGTATATAAATTTATATATAAAATTATATACAGATTAAAAAACCCAATTTTTATAAATCAATATAAAGTTTAAATAAAGTTAATATAAAGTTTGGCTCGTGCTGTTTTTAAATTATTTATAAACTTTAGCTGAAGTTTAGCACAGTCATGAATGAAGTTCAGGATTGTGCCATTGGATAAATTTATACAAACTTTATATGAACCTAAACATCATATCAAGTTCATATGAATTTATCTATTTTTACGCGGGGTAACCCGACTTTCCGGGTACTCGCACACTTCTAGTATCGATGCTACTTAACGTCTTTTCCGAAGGCATATTAAGAACTCAAGGATAAACAAGTGGCTAAGGAAATTCAAGGTTATCTAGATATGTTGTCAGATATTTTATATGAAATACGTCTTGATATTTCAAATTTGATTAACAAGTAAGTTATGTTTTATAAATTTCAATTTTTTTAATCTGATTTTAAATAAATAATTACAATAGGATTCTGAAATAATTAAATGTTGTTTTCTATCAATACTTTTCAACACTTAAAACTTTAAAAAACTGCTATTTCTCGACAATATATACAATATTTCAAAAGTGTCTAATATTCATAATAATAATTTAACTTATTATTTTTTTAACATTTTTATGATTTTTTCTCAATTACGTCTAAAATAATTATTGCTTGCCACACAATCATATAGATATAAACGAATTTTTATTCTTGACTCACTTGCAAGATGAAGCTTAAAATGCTTATGATATTGGTAATTAGTTATACCTACGCATTATTTATTTTGAATTCTGGAATTTCTCTTTTTTTATTAATCTAGTATTCAGTGTGGCTTTTGTGGTTAATTGCTACTGATAATTTTATAGAATTATAGTTACTATGGTTAATTCGTAGAATAATACTTTTATAAATTAACCTTTATTATACATGTTATTTAATAATATTAATATTTAGTAAGAAAGGTATAGTCTTAAATTTTAAGTAATTAGTAAATTAGATTTTGTTATTGATTGTACTACCTACAAATTTCTATTCAATTTAGTAACGTTGGAATAAAAAGCATAATTGTTTCTGTAAACTACTATGTACTCTTAACAAGTAATAGATAATAAAATATTAATAATATAATATATTAAATTTGTATTATAAAAAAAAAGTAATTGTAATTTAGAAATAAATTAAACAAAAATATTCTATATGCCATTTTATAATTTTCTAGTAAATTATTAATAAATATCATTATATAAATAAATTTACTTTTATATGATGTTAATAAAAGTTTTGTAACATGTTTTGTTAATTAAAAAAAAATACTTATATATTTTTTTATACTTCAATTTAACATCGAATGAATATTATAATGTGGATACTTTTTTATTAATATTGTTAAATTATAGATAAGAAATCAAAACCAGTGACAATTTGGAAATATCTTCGTGCTGTTGATGATTCAGATGAAGAGACTACTTTTGAAGAATCTTATTGGAAACGTTTAAAGGTATTATTTTTTTATTTAATATAAAAAAATTTAAGTGTAAATTTAATATCTAATGAATATTATAATCAGGATACATTTTTGTATTTAAGCTTAATAAAAAATGAATTTAATTATGGTGAATTAAACTAAATTAAATCAGTTTTAATTTTAAGTATTTTTAAAGTATTTAATTATATTTTATCTTAATTTTGTTATATAAAATTGAATTAAAAAATAAAGGTAATCAATTATATCTCACTGAAAAATAATAATTAAAATATACCTATATATAACATTAAATTTAAAAATAATTTGATCTTAATTTTAAATAAATTTGAGTAACGGATAATTTTAAAATATATACTGAGATCTTGTTTTAATGTCATTTAATTTTCGTTCCAGATTTTTTTTTCATACTTGTTTTATTTTCAGAGTATGGGGTCTAAAGGGACATTCATTTTTTACATATTCAGCTATAGGATCCTATGATAAATTTTGTTTTGCATTTTTAGCTTATGCGATCTCATAGAAAAAAATTTTTTTATTTTTTCTTTATAGAGTTTATGGGAAACTAATTTTGTTTCATTAACATTATTTAAATGTAAACAATCTTTGAATATGCTCTGTAGAGACTTATTTGTGATCCTCTTTTTTTTAATTCATTACATTTAAAATTTTTATTTAAACAATTAAAATTTTTATAGATTTCAAGAGTCAATTGTCAGATGTGATCGATCAATGTCAAGTTCTAGTTGCAGGATCAAATACTGGTGATTAACATATAGTTCATGAAGAACATGCGAAGAAACTGGAATAATTGCACCATGACTTTGGATTTTTGCTGCCTCTCTGAGAACTTGATAGAATTTTTTTATGAGCTGTGCGACTTGTTACATATCTATCTTAAGTACTATTTGCCGAATTAAAAAGTGTTCTATTGGAAAAATGTTTGGAATTTTAAGATGAACATTTCGTTTATTTAAAGTTTTCTTGTAGGATTATAATTTTTTATATATTGCGAAAAAACATGCATTTTTGACTTTTCTTCACTATTTTAAACGTTTTTTCATATTTATCTTAAGAAATTCATCTCGGATCAAAAAGTATGTAAAAGAGAAAAGTTTTGTAATTCTGAAATAAATACTTTGTTTCTGTAAAGTTTTTATGTACAATTTAAAGTATTTGATTTATTGCGAAAAATTACGTACTTTTGACTAATTTTTATTATTTTAATCGTTTTTACATATCTATCTGGAGTAATATCTCTCGGATCAAAAAATGTTCAATAGGAAAAAGTTTTGTAATTTTAAGATGAACATTTCGTTCGTTTAAAGTTTTGTTGTTGGATTACGTGCATTTTTTACTTTTTTTCACTATTTTAAGCGTTTTTACTTATTTATCTTAAAAAATTCATGTCGGATCGAAAAGTGTTCCATAGGAAAAAGTTTTGTAATGATGAGACGAACATTTCTTCTATTTAAAGTTTTTATGTAAAATGTATACATTTTAAGATAATGCTACGAAATCGTTAATGCGCAATTATAAATAGTGCTGTAACTTAAATTGATTATATGTGATATATCTGGAAATAGAACCATAAAGATCGCGCTTCATGAAGAAAGTATCCTACAAATTTCATCCAAATCGGTTACGAACTTTTTGAGATATTTGTGGAACATCGAATACATAGATATCATGAATTTAATCTTTGTGAGTCTCTAGTGCCAAAGATATTCAAAATCATGAATTGTGTACCATAGAAAAAAGTTTCGTATTATCAAAACGAAGATTTTGTCTGTGATATAGTTTTTACGTAGGATGCATGTATTTCGAGATAATTAACATATAATGAAAAAAACCGTTTTTACAGGAAATGTAAACTACTCTGTATTTGTGACGTGACTTTATATACATATCTGAAAATAGGACCATAAACTTCTCTTCTAAGGAAATAACTACCACCAAATTTTTAGCCAAATCGGTTGAAAACTTTTTGAGATATTTGAGGAAAACCACTTTTTTGGATGACAAAAATATAAGGCTCTCCCGTATAACGGTCGTGCCTAAAAATTGATCGAAAATTTAAATGGAATATTAAAGTCGTATGTTCATGGATCAAGATATGCTAAACTTCAAATTTATTCTTTTGTATCAACATATTTATCTTTGTCGCATTTCAAAGAAATATTTTTGAACAAGTGTCTATAATTTCTGTAACAGAATAGAATATTCTGGAATATATAGGTATACAACCAAATTAATAGGTGAACATATTCTCGCTGTAGGAGCATTTGAAACTGTAGATAATTTACCTAAGTTTGCATTAGATGCTATGAAAATAGATCATATAAATTTAAATTACTCTAAATATCACAATTTCAATAAGTTACTGAAAAATAAGATATATCTAGAAACCGATTCTTCTGTTATGAAAAAAAAAAAATAATTCTTCGTGTATAATATACTTTTCGGTATTATTAGATATTTTATAAAAGTATGCAATTGTCAATGCGATGGAATAAATTGTAACGCTTGTAATGAAAATTGTACCATTCACGTTATTATAACGAAATCTACTGTAGAAAAAGCATTTTTTTGTTCTACTAGTCATAGTTATGTTCCTACTATATTCTTTGGTAAAATAATAGATGAAATTATAGCTATAAATGATGAAGATATTTTAAGTATATGTTGCTGCTTTAAAGTAAACCAAAAAATGTATGTAGTTTGTGACGTACACATTTTTTACATCACGGACCTGAAATTTATAAGTGTTGGAGAACCTAAAGAGACGCACCTTGCTCTCTTTAGGGCACCTTAATATGTCAGTTTTTTTTATTATTAATGTTGGTTGTGTTGTGTGTGATACGAAACAAAATACTAAGATGCGCGCCTTGCCATCTTAGTAGCAGTTCGTAATATATTTGTGTGTAGGTAAGTGTAGGGTTTCGACTCTTACCCTAATAAAGAAAGAAAAGAAATAAAGTTTTAGAAGATAGAATTTATTCTAATGTATAGTGTGTTATACCAAGGAGGCGGACCACGCTCAATGCTGGTATCACCACGAGGCTTAATATAATAATGTTTTTCAACATTTAAAAAAATGAAACTCTATACTATCAAGGAAGTGGACCACGCACAATGCTGGTATCACTACGAGAGTAGTATAGAGTTTAATAAGAGTCTGACTCTCCTTCCAATCTTCCATCCTTATATTACCTTACATACTATTCTTAATTGCTAGTCGTTATTTTATACTAAAATCCATCTATCGGTTGTACCTATAAACAAAAATTCTTTTATTACAATAATAAATAATAATGTTTAAATGATTATTATTTATTATTTACAAATTTCGCAACTTTTACAAAAATGCTTTAAATCCATTAATAATTTGTTTAAATTTTCGTTCTGTACAAAAAATAAAAATAAAATTAAATTATTTATAATTTTTATTAATTTTAATAATTTTATAAGTAAATAATTTAATTTTATTCAAATAAAAAAATTTTCCCTTTGCCAAGATTTGAACTCGGTTGTTCAGTATGACAAGCCTATACGTTAACCGTTACGCTGTCACTTATATGCTTCTTCTATATATATATATATATATATATATTGGGTAGTCACAAGTTGAACCGACAAATTGCAACGAATTGGAATAGTTAATGATTAATCACTTAATTATCTTTATAAATTTATATTACAAATATTGCTCTAATTGTTTGATTGTTGTTTGTAAAGACAATGATGATATTACATATTAATTTAACCATAATGCAATATACTGTATATATTTTTATTTAAATGTAATGTTTGTTACATTGACATTATAAAATAATAAACTTAAAATATCAATACACTCACGGAGAGAAAAAGTTAGTAATGATTCTCTAACGGTTAGGTAAACTGCAGTTAGTAAAATTCGTTTTAACATATTGCCATAATTTTTAGGAATGTGTACCCAATTTTTTAGGTAACGAAACTCTATCTTTTCAATTGAAGCTACATAAGGACTGATTACTATACGCAATTAAGTATACACTGCCAATTCTTACAATCTAATTGAATTTAGTAATTATTGTAATAATAAATATAAATGTTGTAATAAATTTTATAATTCAAATTACTGGATAGATGGCCAGCGCATGTAATAGGTATAGGTCATACGACGCAGCTTTTAATATTTTCGGAGTATAAATCATGACCTCAAAACTTTCTTTTTTCACTTCCGCTGCAGAATGCCGGGGATTTGTGTATAAACTTTATATTAACATTCTTAACATTCGGAATGAGACTTTGGTGAACTTGACTAAATTTTTATATAAATATAGCTAAAGTAAAATAAATCTTCTTAATTAACAATTGTAATGTTTGTCATTATTTTAAGTTATACAGAAAAATTGAAACATGCTTCAGCATTTATAATGAAAATTTAAGATAATTGATAAGCCTCCGGAACTAAAGATCGGCGGTTCAAATCCCCCGATAAATAATTTTTTTTTTTTTTTTTTAATTGTTAAACATTTTTACGTTTAAAACAGTATTTTAAACTAATAAATATTATTTATTTACCTTAACATTTATTTGTACTTATTTTAACGTTTAAAAAAAAATTAGTACGTATTCCTATACAATTTAGTAACTGCCTGCGTAAAAATAATAAATTTAATACCAAGTTTAAATTAAGTTATGTTTGGCCAAAGTTTATATTAACATACAAAACGAGACTATCCCAAACTTGAATAATTAGAAGTTTAATTTTTAGAATGATTAAATAAACTTTGGGTAAAGTAAATATAAAGTATTGCTGAACCATTTTAAAATTAAAATGAAATTAAGATTCAAATGAAGATTGATTAAACTTCATGTAAACTTTATCTTAAAAAATTCTCAACTTTATACAAGCTTGATAAAATCAATTAAACTTTTGGTAAAATATATAAAGTTTATACATAGCTAAATAGCACTTCATATAAACTTTACATTAACTTTATACAAACTTGATAAATTTATTAAAATTAGTAGATAAAAAATATAAAGTTTACATATAATTCACTCACATTTCAGATGAAATGTATAAAAAATTAATAAAATCTATTAAAATTTATGTATAAAAATGTAAAGTTTTTCGTACTTTATTCATTTATAATAATAATTCAAGTTAGCTGCATATTGTCAATTTAAATTTATTAATGATTTTACAGCAAAATATTCTTTATCGACGTTTACATAAAAACAAACATTTACGATATTATTTACAGATGTTAAGTATAAATTTTCGGTTTCTACGCAAGTATACATTGTAGGAATACAATAATTGATTATGTCACATTCGAAAATTGGATCGTTTATACATTTGGCAATAATAGCATAGGTATTGCAGTAAATATTACACTCTGTACATGAAAGACATTTACAAACTCTTATAAAATATTTAATTATACCTATATTTACATGATTGACGCATACAAATTCAATGCACGAGGAATTACTTTTCTTCTTTTTAGCATAAACATCAGTCTCGTAATAAACAGAATTTTTTAAAAGACATGAAAATATGTAACACTTATCATTGTTGATAATTAATTCGTTGGCTTCGAAAATTTTAGTAATATGATTAGGGATCGTTATCAGCTTTTCACATGAACCTACTATAAATGTATTGTCGTCTATTTTTTTAATTTTACGCCGATGTGTACCAGATTTTTCAATTCCTTTACAAAAATAATATACTGAACTACCATTTTTTATTAATTTATTTTCAATTTCACCTAATTTTAAGTAAGTATTTACCGCTGAAGAAATTTGTAATTGAGGACGATTTGAACCGTGTACGTACTTTTTTAACAGCCCATTAATATTCTCAAATGGAAAACACGACAATAAATACAAAGGTCCAAATTTTTTTACATCATCGGCTAAATGTAACAATAAATGTATATTGCACGACATATATTTTTCACCATACAAGTATTCAAACCTTGAAACATATTCTCTTAAAAGCCTTCTAGATGTTTTAATCATGTCATCACTCACACTCGTAGAATTTAATAAAGAAATCGCATAAACTAATAAAATATGGTGTTGAAAATATCTTCTTCTCATAAAATTTTTTAAAATAGGAACGCTATAAACTAATAGAAAAACTCTTAATTCAGAAGCTTTCCAATAAGAATATTCAGACACTTTTCGCGGTAGACGGTTTACAAATGATGGAGGTGTTATTTTCTTAATATTTTCATCGATTATTTGAATATATTGAAATAATGAAGCAGAATGAGTGCAATTATCGGAATCGAACCAGAAAGTCATCAGCTTTTTCGTTACACCTTGATAAACGCAGTGCATTTCATCAACTGCGGTTGACTCTATATGTTTGTATACAATAAGACTCAAGACTGTTGGTCCCTTAATACCAAAAATCGGCTCAACTTGTTGCGATGCCTGCTGCGCATAAGCAGCAGTAGTTTCCGTTGTTCGTAATATCAAATTTTGAGTCAGCGGATAAATCTGAACATTTTCTTTTCTTTCTGTTTCTATTTGGCAGTTAGGACAGCCGTGTTTACCATTATATTGCTGCATGTTCTGGAATAGAGCTTTGGCTGGCAAATCGCAAGTTCCGCAGACAATCATACCCCGAACTTTCAACAAATTTGTATCGTTGGGAATTTCTAATTCTATTCCTGTGTATAATTCTTTAAATTGATTTTCAAACACTGATAAAAACATATTTGCATAAGGTTTAATTGTACCAAACCATAAACCAGCTACAAGGATATTTTCTTTTTTTGTACGCAATGTATAAGGTAGCTCGTTAATCATAAAGTACAGTGGCCATATACTAATTTTCGATGATTTAAATAAAGGGATTCCGTCACTGTTCCATGTAAACGTAATATTGTTGGGGTTATTCGTAAATTCTTTCGGTAAGGATTTATAGATGGATCCGTCGTATATATCTTCGTAACTATTAACATTCTGCTTATTTCGTGTAAAACTAATATTTATTTCTATAAAGTAGCTTATATGTTCACTTTGCTTACAATTACTACAAAAACTTGTATCTAATCTTAATAAGCATAAACTGCAATAGTAGTGTTTATTTAACGGACTTTCGATATTTGAAAAATATTTTCTGAATTTAAACAATGTTTTTTTACAATTATTTGGTTTTCTACAATGTAACTCTATAAGTGACAAAACACTATCTAAAGCTACACCTGAAAAATTAAATCTATTTGCGACTGAAAAAATAGCTAAAACACTTTCAGCTACTGTTAAAGGAGCTCCTGAATATAATGGCTCGTCTTCGTTATCACTTATTTCGTCGTCAGTTGAAGAATCGGTAAACTCAGAAGAATCCTCTGAATTAGTTGAGTATGAATCAAAGTCATTTTCACTGTTGATGGAAGAAGCATTTTCATTAGAATCTGTGTCGCTATCAAAGTTGTTTGTGCATTCCACGTGAAAATCTTTTCCTTCTTTTTCGTTTCTAAACAATTGTGTTTTAGGTATATTTCCTACAATAATATTAATAATGTTGAAATAAGAATATACATTTTTGTGTTAATAAACATTTTTATAAATTATTACTAAAACGTATTTATCTTTGTTTATAATTTTTCAGGAACTAGTATAATTAAACCTTTAATAAACAAAAAGCATATTTCTAATTATTTAATTTTATTCCATTTAAAGAAACCTAAAATAAAGGTTATTTTCAATTTTTCACTAATACTCTTTTCATTAAAATCCCTGAAAGTACTTGTATTAAAATATATTATTTTCTTAACATGGCAAATCAAATTATTATTAAGAATCAATTTATGGATAAAATTAAATAAAATTTATATATTTTGTTTACTTTTTTCATCATTACTGGCATAATTGCTCAAAGTATTTAAAGTGTCGGTACTAGATGAATCTTCCCCGTCATTACTACTAGTTGATGAAGAATCATCAGTCTCTTCATGGCGGGAAATTATATTAGATATTATTGCATATTTCCTAGATTTTGAAATTTCGTGAAAAGTTTTTTTACGCTTTGGCATACTGATAGATATTGAGTCCTTGTGATGAAAAAATAAATTTACCCATTAATAAAATTATAATTACATACACTATGTTTACTTTTTTACAAATAAATTAAAAAAATTTCTGAGTTTTTAAAATAAAATTAATAAGATTATATAGGAGTTATAGAAAAATATTTAAAAGTAATAATGTAACAGTAAAAAATGTTATATGTAAATTTAATATTTGTAATAAATATTGACCAATTAAAATTATAACCGTTCTCTTATTAAAAAAGAGAATAGTAAAACATGTGTTCTGAAACGGATAGTAAATAAATGATAACATGTTTAATAAATTCATGTAAATAATTAATTTTTTTAACGACATGCATATTTTCGTATTATAAGTTCATTATTATAGGTGGAGTATCTGTAAATTCTGAGGAAAATTATCTTAGACTTCGAAAAAAATTTAGATTCACAATTCTGATATTAAATATACGTAGCATGAAAGCTTCTAGAAAACTTTCTTATATAAAAATATACAACATATAAATGTATAATTATGAAAACTTTTCACCAGCTTCCAAACTATTTAAGTAACAGATTAAATTAATAACATTCCTCTAAACACGATAATCTATACTCAATTTTTTAAAGAATTATTTCAGAAATCGTCATATCTATTGTAAAACAGTAAACAGTATGTTTCCCTCGTTAATTGTTTATGCAAAGACTAATTTCTTGCTGCAGCTGAATCTTACGCAGTCAATGCATTATTTTTGGTTAGTGAATTTTGATAAATAAGTTAGGTAAGACCAGCGACAAAGTAAAGAAATATTATTCCAGTTTGAGGTTCTGAAAAAATACCAAATAAACTTTGTATCAAACTTCTATTAGCAATTTGTGATTTTTGGATTAACATAATCAATTTTTCTAAAGATCTTTAAACTTAGTAAAAAATCAATGTTAAAAGAATTTATAATAAATAATAATAATAATATAAATACCACTAATAATTCCTATTTGACGAAAATAGAGGTTATAATTCTGTGACGTTTTTAAAATATCATTACTTTCTTAATTTATTCTTGATGTAAATTAAAAATGTTTAATTACATAACTGACATTATTGTACATTCAAAGATATCGCAATATTTATAAATATCTTGTCAATATATTACACAATTAAATACTGAAAATTCTTTAATTATTTCTGTTATTTTTAATTATTTACTTTTTGTAGCTTTTGACAACATAATAATAGTATATAGATCGCGGCAAAATTTAGCTTACTTTTATTTGTTCGATATTTCTAGATTAAATACAACTTCAAATTGTATATTCAAAATAAAAAATCAAATAGAAAAATAAATAAGAATATGAATTTTATTATGAAGGTATTGATATAAATCCAATAAAAATTTAATAACAATGACGCTAAGAATCATTAATAAAAATTTTTACAATCATATTTATTATATGTTTATTATCATTATCAAAAAAATATAACAAATTCATTCCAAATATTTAAAATACTTTAAACAGTAACCAACATTTATACACGAAGAATTTCGAAAAATTATTGCTACTTTAAAAAATAATTCATAAAATTATAAAACAGTTAACCTTAAATAAATTAAAATTAATTTACAGTTCAATAAAATAATAATAAACAGAATTAGAATATTTTGTTGCAATATATCATTGTGGATTTTTATTAGTTTCGATAAAATTTTGTTATGTATATATTTTAATATTTATATAATACTTTAGTATAATGTATTACATACATTTTTCTTAGTTTAAAATACAGTAATTAAAATGCAATGTATGTACTTTGATGTTTTTGTTTCTATGTTTTTTCTCAATCTAAGAAGGATTCGCGCATATCTACATAAAAGAAAGATTGGAGTAAAAATTACAATGTTTTATAGGAATTGATAGACAGAGTTGACAAATGATAAAAGTTACCATTTTCATAGGAAGTTTACCAGAACTATAGTATATATTAATAGATATCTAGTAAATTTTCCTATAAAAATAGTAATTTTTATCATTTATCAACTCTGTCTCTCAATTGCCAAACAACATTGTAATTTTTACTTTGTTGATAAATGATAAAAATTTTAATATATATATATTAAACAAAAAAATAACAAGCACAGAAGTTAGCTGCAACTAATTATACGCAAGATTAGTCTTTCGCGATCCGCATAGGTTATAGCATACATAAATTAAAATGTTCGCTTTAGTTTATTGGAAGAATTCTAAAGAAATAAGTGTGATTCCGTATGCCGATGTAAAAGAGGAGAATGAAAAAAATTTTGCTAAATGGGGTAAAGTATGGCACTATGTGAAGATCATAAAAATAAGTGGTGAGTTTTATATTTTTAATTGAATTTTAAAAGAAGTATGTACTGTTATTACAATCTGAATTACATTTTATTCATGTTTTTACAGAAAAAAAGGAATGGCTGCAGTCACTGGATGTTACTATAGATGGTAAATTGATAACACCAGAGAGACGTTCGCTTGTACCGTCCGAATTATTAATAAAAAAACGGATAAACAAGGAAAACTTTAAAATGAAAGCAAAAGATGTGAGACTAATAACTATGAAAGATAATAACGAAATATTGCAGAAAAAATCAATCTTCGAAGATTTTGCAGATTTTAAGTATATTATATTTTTTCCTTACCTTTTTTTTTGCTTACACAGCTTTGATTGTATTATATATGTTAAGTAAAATTCTATATGAAAATAACCAAAAGCATTCAACGAGCTCTACAGCATGTCATGAAGAACAGGGAAAATCATTAAATGATATACTTACTTCATGTGATCATTTTTCTGTTACAGATCCTCCATTAAATGTTTGTAATTTTATATTTTAAACTTACATTTATTTTATGTTTTTAGTATCTTCAGATGAATAATTAACAAAATTGAGAGAAATGTTACATACTGTAATAGCTGTTGACGTTGTAGAAAATAAGGTATTTATATTGCATTATATAAATCATAACGTTTATAAAATGTTTAAAATATTTTTCCAATTTAAAGGAATCAATCCAACCGAGATAGGACCGAATCCAAGACCATTTCGAACGCTTTGAAACAAAATAAAACGGTTTGTACATAAGAGAAATAAATATTCAAAACGTAAAATATATAATTATAAATAATGTTATAGACCGAGCTTGTAGAGGGATCAGGTGTTTTTGTAGATAGTTTTAAACTTGTAACTATTAAAGAATTGTGTTATAAAAAACCAAAAGAAATGGTACGACAACTAATGCGATCGATATTAAGTGATGAAGTTATTAGACACAGTTCAGCTACGGGAAAGAATTCCTGGAGACCCATTCCCACAGATGTATACAATGCTGTCAGAGGTGAGAATAATAAAAATGTTTCCATTTCTGTTTTACTATTTCTCTCTCTCTCACTCTCTCGTCCACTCTACCTGCTCCTTTCTAAACTCACTCTCTATTAATGTAGTAAATATGACATATTATTTAATAGAGTTTCTTAGTAATGTTGCACCAAAACCAAAATATACCTTGGGTCTTCCGAAATATAGAGAAGTAATAACACAAATGTGTGCAACTCGTCGATATATTTACAAAGATAAACAACAAATGAATATAATGGAAAAAAACAAACATGAAGAAAACGAAAATTTAAAATGCAATAAAGATGGAGAGAACATGGATAAGATATTAGAACTTCAAGATGATTCGTATAAAGAAAAATGGAAATAAAAACAAATATAGTACAAGAAGATTGGCAAAAGAAAGTCAAGGAGAAGAAAATAGAAAAGACAATGATGATAATACTCAGAATTATGATCAAGAAGTAGTAGAAAAGGAAAAGAAAAAGAAGCGGAAAAAGGAAAAAAGTCAAAATAAGGAAAAAGAACCAAAAGAAAAAAAAAAGAAGTTAAAATAGATCATTAAAACTATGTTAATGTTAATGTTATGTTTCTTCCATTTCTTTACAGTTTTTATTTTATATTTGTAATAATTATTAATTGATAATTTTGTGTTATATTCATTACTGATTAAATAAACAGTTAACTGCATTAAAAGTGAACTTTTTATTCTAATTTAGTTAAGGATGTATAGATTTTTAATGTTTATTGATGAAGAATTATATTTTGATATGCATATTATTATTTTAAAAGAATCTATAATTATTTATTCTATAAATATTTGTATTAATTGCGTACTTAATAATTTCTTTGACATAATAAAAAAAAGAATTTTCAATATATCATGCTAAAAACGATATGTCAAACCGAAAATGTTTCAATTACTAGTTATTCTAATAAGATTAATGTAAATAGTGTATGAGTTTCGAACTCTTGTTTTAACAAATTTAAAAAAAATCATTAATATTATGAATAGTTGAGGCAAAGTTAGTGTAAAGGATGTATGAAATGCTGTTGTACTACTTTTAAACTTTATACTTTTTATCCATAAAGTTTAATAGATTTTATCAATTTTTTATACATTTCATCTGAAATGTGAGTGAATTATATGTAAACTTTATATTTTTTATCTACTAATTTTAATAAATTTATCAAGTTTGTATAAAGTTAATGTAAAGTTTATATGAAGTGCTATTTAGCTATGTATAAACTTTATATATTTTACCAAAAGTTTAATTGATTTTATCAAGCTTGTATAAAGTTGAGAATTTTTTAAGATTAAGTTTACATGAAGTTTAACCAATCTTCATTTGAATCTTATTTTCATTTTAATTTTAAAATGGTTCAGCAATACTTTATATTTACTTTATCCAAAGTTTATTTAATCATTCTAAAAATTAAACTTCTAATTATTCAAGTTTGGGATAGTCTCGTTTTGTATGTTAATATAAACTTTGGCCAAACATAACTTGATCTAAACTTGGTATAAACTTTAGTATTTTTACGCGGGTGTTACATATCTACCTTTATCGTCTTCAGTTTACCTAACTGAGTTAGTAATGAATACAAATTATATTAGTAGCCGTTAATGGGTTTTTTTCTCCGTGCTGTGAATTTTTTTGTACGTTTACACTATAAATTTTAGATATAAAGTTTTAAGTAAAATTTTATAAAACATGGTATAAAGTCTTTATATACTTTATGTAATTTTAAGTAAAATTCATTAATTCTTCATACAAACTTCAAAAAAACTTAAAATAAACTTACATCGAGTTATATTTATATATAAAATAATCTAAAACTAAACTTGTGATAAAGTTCAGCCTAAGTTTTCAAAAAGGTTTTAAAACCTTAGCTGAAACTTGAGAACAATAAACCTATCAAATTCAGGATTGGATCATTGGATGAATTTATAAAAACTTTAGCTAAATTGTAGTTGATGAAAAGTTTATATAAAATTTTAAAAAATTTTCTTTCTTTATGCGGGCTGCCGCATATAATTTTTTGACCCCTTGCGAAAAACTTGAATAAACTTTAAAGTTTTATACCTCCGCGAAAAATTAACGTACAGAAATCGTCGACAGGGTTTTGGCAAGGTATTAGCAAAGAAAATATTTAAAAAATTTAAGTTAATTTTAATGACACGTCAGTTTAAAAAAAAATTTTGTTATGTAAACCTGTAGAAATAAATAGGCACTTGGGTTTATCTATATACTTACATTTTTTTTAAAGTTGCAAACAAATTTGTAAAAAATTGACCATTTTTTTCGATCTAAATTTAGATTATTTATTTATTTTGAAAAAAATGCTTATGAGAAAAAGTGTGCGTTTTTAAATACGTCTATAAAATTTGGTGCATGATATAAAAAAAAATTCTTCAAAACTTCCTATAAAATAAAATAAAAATTCCTATAAATAATAATGGAAAAAAACTTTTATTCTATCTAATAACTAATGTACATAACTTGTTTACTTATAGGATTTAGAAATGTTAGCAAATGATCGGTTAACTTCAAACAGTGATGTATCGTACACTGAAAGCGATTTCTCTGACGAATTTAACATTTTTCAAGATACGCAATATCATGAGTACGAAAGTAGTAATGAAACTGAAGACTATTCATTTCGAAAACTAAAACATATTGTAGAAAATGATGAATTTATTATTAATTAAATCAGTATAAGTAAAGCAGATATTTTACTCGCGCGATTCAACATTTGTTAAAGAACACAATTTATGTCAAACAGCTATGGCGAATTTATTTAAATTAATAATCGTAATATTACAAAAAAAAATATTTCCTGATTCAAGACACTTAGTTAACGAATTATTTAATACTAAAGAGTGGTTAGAATTTTACTCGATGTGTCCAACATGTCAGGTACTTTGTAATGTATATAAAGTATGACAATGTCATATTAAAAGATGCAACTTATCGCGACAATTTTATTATTATCAATATTAAAAATGTAATTTCTAATTTAATTAAAGGAAACATTGATTATTATAATAATATTGCCAATGATTGATTGAGAAATCGTGAAAATATTGAAGATTTTATAGATGGGTTACTTTATAAGGAATTTTTAAGATCGTTTCCTGAAGTGCCAGTGTTAGAAATTCGAACCAATTACTTTTGGTCTGTGGTTTGGAAAAAACAAACCGGATATGAATATTTTTCTAAATCCGTTTGTGACTATGATGAATAAACTAAGCAATAAAGGAATTTCATTAACACCCAGATGGAAATTTATTTTTCCAGAAAGAGCTAAGAAAAGCTAATAAATTTTATAATCAATTTATAATATGCAGATTTTGGACTCTGTTAATAGTTAGTAAGAATTTATAACTTTTATTAGCTCTTCTTAGCTTTTGCTAGATTTTATTAGCTTTTAGGTTTTTTTCAAAAGCAAAAGAAATGTGCGAGTTTAAAAAAGCTAATAACTACTATAAATAACTTTTTAAAATCAAGGGGCGCGTGTCGCGCACCCGAGGCAAGTATGGGTACGCGGCACTAGCCCTATATACAGCTAAAACAAACCTTTAATTTTTACTTTCTTAATTTTTTAATGTACATCTTTTTTTATACGTTTCAACATTAACCCCCAATAATTCTTAGTCATATTTTATAGTTTCGACAAAATTTTGGATTCATTCATTACCGCATTTTTACAATAAAACGATATCAAGATTTCGGATGTCGAATTCTTTACTTTCGGAATGAGAGAAAAATTTTTCTTTTTCTTCGTGTTCTCCAACATTATATATATAGATATACTCGTAATAAATAATAGGCGATGAGAGACTAGAGACTATATAGAGATGTTGAAGCAGCGCCGCCTACCGGTCGAAATTTTTTACTTTCGGAATAAGAGGAAAATTTTTCTGTTTCTTTGTGTTCTCCAACACTATATATATATATTTTATATAGACAGCTAATTTAACCCTTAAATTTAACTGTTATTTTAAATTTTCAAATCTAAAATTAATCGGGGGGCCTTTGGATATATATATATAATATTATGACATCATTCCCGTATCTTCATCAAAAATGTCACCTAACCTAACACATATAGGTGCAGGGGATCAGATTTACTTACACGGGAGAGAAAGAGAGATAGAGTGAAGTGAGAGATAATCAAGTCAAACGTCAACCTGCGTGTACATTACAGCGTGCAAAAAGTGTTACAGATAAAACAAGTATTTCTGTGTAAAGAAAAATAGCATCTCACTAATAAGATGAGTAAATAAACGATAAGAAGGAAAAGGTCCGAAGAGAGATAGAATATTTAATGAAATGGAACTTAATTACAATGAACAAATGGAACAAATAAAAACTAGCGAACAAAACTCAGATGTTAAGAAACGTAATAATGGAATTCATTGCATTAAGTTTAATAAGGATGAATGTATTTTTCAGTTTGCAATATATGATGATGACGAACATATAAAAACATATACTGTTCAAATTTTTAATGAAAATAATAAGGGAACATTTGGAGTTTTGGATATTTCATTGGCCATAGATTTGCATCAAGTAGTTAAAGAAACACCTTTTTGGATAATATTGTAAATACTCCAATATTTGTAAGAAATCTTAAGTTACACTTAGACACGTATCACAAACGAAAAAAACAATATTATGATTTGAAATCTTATTTGGAAGATGTTTGTAATTGTTCTGTGGATGTGCATTATTCTTATACTTTTGTTTTATAACGTTTCTGAAATACAAAGATTTTGAAACTAATATCTACTTTAACATAATTGTTTATGTATTTTATGACTTAACAAAAGAAAATCCTATTAAAGTAAAATTTGACTTAAATAGCTTTGATGATATTCACAATACTAATATGAAGCAGCATTTAGAATCTTTTTTGAATGTTTTAAAACTTTAACATTAAAAGAAGCATTTATTCAAATAATTGAACAAGATAATGCACCTATGGAATGGAAGTTGGAAAAATATGATACAATATTAAATTTAAGTGTAAGTATTTTTAAACTAAAGACTTTAAAACTGAAAAAACATTATTCATTTACTTCTCTTTTAGGATTTATCAGATTTTGAAAGCTCAGATGATGATATTAGCCAGATGAGCACTCCAAAAAAGAAACAAACAAAACAAGCGGTGAAGAAGCTTTCATATACTAAAATTAAAAAAACAACTGTTAATAAATTACAAACTAACAAAAAGTCACAAGGTAAAAATGATGGCTCGACTGAACAGTATAGTCAAGGAAATTCTCAAACAAATATGAATGTTAAACAAACACAGAAAACTAACAAGAAAAAGAAAAAAAAACTTCAAGATACAATGAGACAAACAAAACTAAACTTCACATTAGAGAAGAATGCAAATGAAAAAAATGTTACTGGTGATAATAGTGCAATAAGCGCTGCTATTCATATTGTGAATAAAAAAAGGGTAGAACAATTAAAGCAAGTCAACACATCCAAAGGAGAATCAAATAGTGAAATGGATAAAACAGATAAAATTAATAAAGTTAATTCAAAAGGTAAACCGCAAAAACAGCAATTAGCTAGCAAGCTAGTTAATTTAAATAAGACTATTGACATGAAAAGGAAATCAATAACAAAAATAAATACCTTTAGAAGACCACATAGTATAATTAACAAACGAATCAAGCAACCTATCATAACAAGTACACCACTTCATGTGCAAACTAATAAATTATTTCAACCAACTACAAATGATAATTTGGACATCAGTGAAATAAGTAGAAGAGAATCTGTAAATACCAATAATCATAATAGCAGTAGTAGTAGTACCAGAAACCTAAGACTTTCTCGTAATTAAAAAAATTGTATAAATTTAAAATTGTTAATATTATTTAATTATGGTTGCAAAACACCAATATATTAAGTATATGATGGAATGTGCATCCAATAATTAAACACGCACATTATTTTTGTACAATATACAATAACATTCTAATATTTTTCATCCAAAATAATTGAATAAACAATAATTTTATTCATAATAACATTGTAATATTTTTCATCCAAAATAATTGAATAAACAATTATTTATTAACTTCTAAGAAAGGAAATAAGGATATTTATTTACAAAATGTTTCTTATTAGAAATAATAATATATTTTTTAATGTCTTTACACTTTCTTAACAAATATATTATACTAAAATTGTTCATCAACATTCTTCAATGAACTAATAATGCACAGTCTATTTGTTTTAACTTGTCGGAAGCACTTCATCTCTGAAGGCAAGAGCAGAACTACTTTTTGGTGTCCTTAATATTAGGGTTTCACTTTCAATAATTATTATTTTTATTATTTAAGTTTTGTACAATATACAATAACATTCTAATATTTTTCATCCAAAATAATTGAATAAACAATAATTTTATTCATAATAACATTGTAATATTTTTCATCCAAAATAATTGAATAAACAATTATTTATTAACTTCTAAGAAAGGAAATAAGGATATTTATTTACAAAATGTTTCTTATTAGAAATAATAAATTATATTTTTTAATGTCTTTACACTTTCTTAACAAATATATTATACTAAAATTGTTCATCAACATTCTTCAATGAACTAATAATGCACAGTCTATTTTGTTTTTAACTTGTCGGAAGCACTTCATCTCTGAAGGCAAGAGCAGAAACTACTTTTTGGTGTCCTTAATATTAGGGTTTCACTTTCAATAATTTATTTATTTGTTATTATTACATGTTTAATGTTCAATTAGTGTCTCTAAATAGTAATTTATAAAACACCTTCCACGAAGGTGTCAACATTCGCAAGTATGGTTTCTACAGTTTGAAAAATCAAAATGCAATAATTGTCAAGTATGGTGTATATTTTAATCACACTTTTTAAAATTGCTATGTAAATATAATAGTTAAACATTTCTAATTTTTAAGCAAATTTTGTTGCACCACAATAAAAACAAAATTTTTTTATTAAGAAATTAACTACGTACATAATTCCTAAATAGTTTCTGCAATAGAAAGTACTGAAATCAAAATGAAATGACAAGTATTTTTATAAATATTTATTACTATAAACTTTACGTTTAATGTTGTAAACACCTTCAAGAAGGTGTACATTTTGGACTGAAATCAAAATGGAATCGGCAAGTATTGCTTTTCAAAAATAAATATATTTTTCGAACTGAATGTACTAATATTTTCTGAAAAATTCTATCTTACTCATTTATTTTTTTTTTTAGTTACAGCAGAAAATACACAATTTTATAATAATATTCATTTGTGCAAAATTAATTTATGGAAAAGTAATAAAACAGAAATTTTTCTCATTTTTATTCTTTTTAAATGAAATAATACTTGCACCACGCGTTGGTTTGCCTTATTACTTTTAATAAGTTATTATTAGCAATGCATAATATTATATATGCACATATCAAGTTATTATAAATATTTTAAGGTAAGTTAATAGGTACAACATATCTAAATGATTTTTAGTGACTCTCATAAGTCACTCTCATTACTGCGATAGATACGATCCATTCCAAATAGAAATTCGTTTTATAGTTTAAAACATTAGAAATCTTTATTACTATAAAACTTTACGTTTAATGTTGTAAAACACCTTCAAGAAGGTGTACATTTTGGCAGGTATGGGTTCGGTCCGATCACAATTTTCCAATATTTTTATTTTAACTAAACCTATATTACATAATAACTTATTTATCAATAGAATAATACTAATGAAGTTATTACATTAGAAAGTACTGAAATCAAAATGCAATTGTCAAGTATGGTGTATATTTTAATCACACTTTTAAAATTGTTGTACATAATTCGTAGAAAGTTTCCGCAATAGAAAGTACTGAAATCAAAATGGAATCGGCAAGTATTGCTTTTCAAAAATAAATATATTTTTCGAACTGAATGTACTAATATTTTCTGAAAAATTCTATCTTACTCATTTATTTTTTTTTTTAGTTACAGCAGAAAATACACAATTTTATAATAATATTCATTTGTGCAAAATTAATTTATGGAAAAGTAATAAAACAGAAATTTTTCTCATTTTTATTCTTTTTAAATGAAATAATACTTGCACCACGCGTTGGTTTGCCTTATTACTTTTAATAAGTTATTATTAGCAATGCATAATATATTATATATGCACATATCAAGTTATTATAAATATTTTAAGGTAAGTTAATAGGTACAACATATCTAAATGATTTTTAGTGACTCTCATAAGTCACTCTCATTACTGCGATAGATACGATCCATTCCAAATAGAAATTCGTTTTATAGTTTAAAACATTAGAAATCTTTATTTTAACATTTTTTTAATCGTTAATCTACTTTCTTAAGTTAGTAAGAGAATATTCAAAATTACCTCGTGATACACCCAACGGTGGTGCAAGTATTATTTCATTTAAAAAGAATAAAAATGAGAAAAATTTCTGTTTTATTACTTTTCCATAAATTAATTTTGCACAAATGAATATTATTATAAAATTGTGTATTTTCTGCTGTAACTAAAAAAAAAATAAATGAGTAAGATAGAATTTTTCAGAAAATATTAGTACATTCAGTTCGAAAAATATATTTATTTTTGAAAAGCAATACTTGCCGATTCCATTTTGATTTCAGTACTTTCTATTGCGGAAACTTTCTACGAATTATGTACAACAATTTTAAAAGTGTGATTAAAATATACACCATACTTGACAATTGCATTTTGATTTCAGTACTTTCTAATGTAATAACTTCATTTGTATTATTCTATTGATAAATAAGTTATTATGTAATATAGGTTTAGTTAAAATAAAAATATTGGAAAATTGTGATCGGACCGAACCCATACTTGCCAAAATGTACACCTTCTTGAAGGTGTTTTACAACATTAAACGTAAAGTTTTATAGTAATAAATATTTATAAAAATACTTGTCAATTTCATTTTGATTTCAGTACTTTCTATTGCAGAAACTATTTAGGAATTATGTACGTAGTTAATTTCTTAATAAAAAAATTTTGTTTTTATTGTGGTGCAACAAAATTTGCTTAAAAATTAGAAATGTTTAACTATTATATTTACATAGCAATTTTAAAAGTGTGATTAAAATATACACCATACTTGACAATTATTGCATTTTGATTTTTTAAACTGTAGAAACCATACTTGCGAATGTTGACACCTTCGTGGAAGGTGTTTTATAAATTACTATTTAGAGACACAAATTGAACATTAAACATGTAATAATAACAAATAAATAAATTATTGAAAGTGAAACCCTAATATTAAGGACACCAAAAAGTAGTTTCTGCTCTTGCCTTCAGAGATGAAGTGCTTCCGACAAGTTAAAAACAAAATAGACTGTGCATTATTAGTTCATTGAAGAATGTTATTATATACAGTAAATAAGTATTTAGAATATTTATGAATATTTACCAATATCAATCTTTTGTTAATAGCTTTTGTTTTTTTGCATACATCACTTAGAAACAGTTAAAAACAGTTAAATACAGGAAAATGCAACAGTTACTATTAGTGTCATTTTGTCGTTTTTCACGATAATTTCGAAAGACAAAAATCTAATAAAACCTAATAAGCTTAGAAATATTTACGAAATTTTAAAAATAACTAATAAAATCTTATATACATTAGCAAATTTTTTAAACTATTACTAGAGTCCAAAATCCGCACTTTATAAAGTGTTATGAAAATCTAATAAAAGCTAATAACTCTTATTAAGTATTTATAAACATTATACGCATATGATTATTTCCGCTAGGGCAATAAACAATGAAGAAGAACGGCATATAAAAGTTTATTCGTTGTGCTCTTGTGTAGATTCAGTTGTACAAGCTCATATGCAAGGGTTAATTTAGTTTAATAGTTACTTTGGATGCAGTTGGTGCATGCACCCTGGTGTACATGTATCGACTTTGAGAGGCGGCATCATCAAATATGTCTTACTTGATGAGCTTCCATCCATGCAAACAGAAGTTGAAACATTTCATCAAATGAAACAAAGACTGACATCAGCAAATCCAGTGTATGGTGTTAAAAATCCAAGCTGTCTTATAAATCTTGAAAAATTTAAAATTATTTCAAGCTTTGTTTGACAGTATGCACTGTATTTCATTAGGTATCGCAGTACAATTAAATGTTATTGGGTTGATGCAAATAACATGGAATATTCCTTAAATAATCGAAATATTAATAATATTGATTACTTAATCTCGAATTTAAAAGAATCAAGTATAACTAGGTTATCTAGAGGTATCGAGGAAAGAAACTGGATCCTACATTGCAGTATTCCAGCACTTTTGTGCTTCCCACTTACGCTGCCTTTCATCCAACATTGGGCATTTCTAGTGGAAGCATTTTATCTACTCTCTCAAAGTAGTATAACTCCTATACAAATGAATTGTGCACATAATTTATTAGTACAATTTGTAGTGTTAACTGAGCAGCATTATTCGCAATCTGCAATGACATTTAACGTTCACCAATTGCTCCATTTAACCTAAAGTGTTGTCAACTGGGGACCAATATGGGCCCATAGTGGTTTCTGTTTTGAAAATGGCAATGGACAATTATTAAAAAAACTTCATGCTGTCAAAGGAGTACTTATTCAATTGTGTAGGTCTTCAACTATGAATCAAGCGGAAATTATTTTACAACAAAATCTCGACTCTAAACCATACTAAAAAATTCATGGTTTTATTGCATCCTTGGATAAATCTTCGGTATTTTCTATGCAGTTAAATTCCGCAAGATATTTTGGAACAATCGTTCAACAAACGAAAGATGGATTCATCAATTACAAATTTCTCGAGAAAGTAGAATGTACAATAAAATGGTTAAAAATAATTGTCTATATATTTCTTCAAAGTGAAAACGATTACGATCTGACAATTATTTTCGTTTAAAATGTTTTCAATATCAATATATTTACAAAGTGTACATTCTTTATACGTTATTTCATGAACTATAAAGCCGATAGATTTCTATGCGATTACACGTGACAACAGGTACGTACGAATTATCAGCTTCATTGTTCATGAAATAACGCATAAAGATTTGAAAACATTTTAACAAAATTGAATTAAAGAAAATAGTAAATATATCTTGTAATGTCTATCCAGTCGAAACTGAAAATATTTCAAAAATATGTGTATTGATACATAGTGAATACGGCGCTTTTGTATGTGAAGTACCAAATTTATATCACTATTGACAATTGTTAATGTATTTGATCCCACCACTGTATGTACTTAATAGCATAATACTAAGTTTATATTGTAAAATAAACTAGAAGATTGTAAAAAATAAAATAAAAATTTAAAATACAAAAATTTCATTTTTATACACTGTGAATTGTAAAAAACAATAAAATAATATTATACAGAAGACTTGATTTTGTTATTAATCAACCTTTCTTATTAGCTTTGCTTTATTTTTTAGATGAAAATATATTGGACTATGTTTTAATCCTTAACATAAATTACATAGATTCTTATATTTAACTAGTTTACTCAATATATCATTATATATGGAACATTATTAATTCAAACGAATACTGGTAGTATTATCTTCTGTGTAAGTATATTTTCAAGAACGCGATTTCATCAAGCCGTTTCGTTATTCTCCATATTATTTTTGGGGTTAAGAAGTTATAAATATTACTGTCATTTGAATAACTTAAAATTAATTATTTAAAATAAATTGACTAGATTTAATCATCAAGTGATTGAAAATGACGATTTGATAGACACAAATACATTTTACAGCCTCGTGCAGAAAATTGTATCATAATATTTAGTTTTACATTTAAGTTATTTAACCTTTAGAGGACGGGGATTTGGGCTTACTATTTTCTTCCACTTTTCTATAGAAATCGAGTTTTTGTGATGTCTCACATCTCAAAACTAACACATGTAAAGGGTCGATCATGGGCATGGCCCGTATAGGGGCCATCCCGTCCTCTAAAGGTTAAAAATGTGACTGTTAAATATATTGTGCAATAAAGAATATAAAAACAAAAAATTTTTAGATATACGTGCACCACTTTAAGTAGATTTATCTAATTAAGTAAAATATAAATTATCGCATTATTAACAACAATAAAATAAACTGGAAAACACCAAATTACTTAATTTAGCTTTACATATTATTTACAAATTTCAAGTAAAATTTTCAATTGAATATATCATATGATTTTTTTTCAACAGGGATGTTCTATTATATTTAAATCTGGTGAATGACTTTATTTACTACTATTACTTTATGAAATTCTGTAGAAAATGTAACATAATCTTGTGAACATGCTTCATTGTTTTTATAGGCTCTCTTAATAGGAGTTTGTTTTCTAAGGTATCTGTCTCTTTCCATTTTGTAATAATGTCATTTACAGTGGACTTGCATGGAAAATATTGGAGCGATATCACGTAAAGCGTTTCCTTCTTTATAATAGCACTGCGAACCTGCAATTACGTGCGCTTCGACATAATCTTGATATTACAGTACTAACATAAGCCGTACTAATATATGAAAAAAATCAGTTTCAAAACCGATCTATCAAAGAAATATAAACAAACGATAGTTCTAAATTTGACTCGAATTTGAGAATAAAAACAGTAGCTTGTGTCATGTTCAAAATTTTGGAATTCAAGTGAGACATTGTGATACAGTAAATTACTCTATTGTTACACAAATGTAAATGACGTATTATATTCCCATTTTTATTCTAGTATTGATATATCAATCGAAAATAAATACCAAAATATACTTTTTAGTGAATAATCTTATTTTATTATTAATCCTTGTGTTACGTCTAATTTAGTAACGGCCAGTATAGCCAGTCAAACCTTAATCGAGAGGGCAAATTATTAATGAATAATCCGCGCTCCGATTCCGGAATGATGATCGGGTTTCTTTTGAAATGATTTGAATTTAATGCCATGAATAAGGTATAAATATTTATTCAATTTGAAGAAAAAGCTTATAAATATTAAAAATATTTCGTGATGTTACAAGTTGTACGTAATTAATTGATTTTATATAACACGTGGTATTTCATAACGAGAACAGTAAATAATTATTTCAAAAGAAAAAAAAATGCCACTTTTTTGTCGATTAAAACATTAAAAACTAATATGCGTGAGTCTGAAGGAATAGAGTGAGGAATCGTGCTAAGGTAAATTATTAAATAATACACAATGATTATAAAGTTAATATAAAATGGATAGAATATTTATTTAAGCAAATCCAGCGTTCAAAAACCCCAATTGGGAAAAAGCTTTGGTATAAACGAAATAATTACAATAAATATATGAAACCATGTTACAATTACTATACAAATACCTTAATACAAAATCTCACGTGAGATTTTGTATTAGGGTATTGATGAAACGTGATAAGTAAATCCAGTAGTTAAAAAGTGATTATTAATCTAACGCGAATGATCATTCACTTAATCTGTATATATTTGCGAATTGAGTGTTGGCGCCATGTACTGGTGCGTCGTGGTCCTTCATCCAATAACTTCGAATTTCCATTTGATCGCCTTGTCGATCCGTAATAACAACAAGCACGTTAAGAAACTATCGGTTAGCAGTGGTCGTACTATCGCCGAACCTCACAACAACGGTTAGCAGTGCACGCACTCTCGCCGTACCGCAGCACACCGGTTGGCAGCGTATTCGCTTTCGCTGAACCTTATAACCATGGTTGGCAGTGAACCCTATCGCTGAACCTTCCAATAACGGTTAGCAGTAAACACTATCGCCGAACCTCACAAAGGTTAGCAGCGAACCACTGTCGCCGACTCACGAACCAAATAAAATATCTTATGCTTCACTAAAACAGTTTGCATAGGACCACGTACGCACACAGTTTCGAAGACAGTTTAAAAGGTAAGTCCGCGTGACTTTACCTTGCTTACTATCCGCGCAACAATATATATAAAGAGCACGGTCGATTTCCTATCCAACGCGTTTGACCGCTCGAGACGAAGTGTCAATGTTGTCTCGTCAACAACTCGCAACATACTGTCTATGCGAAGGAGAGAATGCTCACAAAAAACTGATTAGTCCGCCCTGTTTCTGTAGATGCGTCTCTTTTTATACCCTATTTCGTGGGTTCTCCCTCTTCCGAATTTTTCTTTATCTTACAATATTGAGTAAGAACATTTCGTGGCCTTAACTGTTTCTTTATTAGACATAATCAGGTCGCCAAGTAACAAATATTTCGGGAGCGGAAGTGGACATAGGTGTTCTCTATTCATCCAATTTGGTTCCTAGGATGTTACATAGACATCATGAGTCGCTTGCCTTGCATGATTTATTACTTCCCGTCTAATTACACTTGGATTCGTAGATACCTTCTAGAATTTACTTCGCCTGCACAATCGTTCATTTTCATAATATTTTCGTCTCATTTCTAAAAACGCTAGTGGTAACTCATTCCTGTATAAAAGTACATGGCGTCTAGGACTCGTATTTTTCTTTGTCCTCTCTGCCCTTTCACTATTTCTGTCTTTGTCTTTCTTCGTTTTTTCGTCTCTCTTAGTAATTTAAATATTGCAATTCCTATTTTCTGTTTCCGTTTTACACAAGTGTTAAGTAATCAAATTATATTGTTCAAAATAATACACTTGTTCAAAAGATAAAAAGATCAATAGTATAATACGCTATAAAATGATAATTGGAATGTAAACTATAAGTTCATCTTTAAAATCATCACGCAATATACATTATAAATAGTATACAAGATATTTATAAAATCAAATATTCGAAACATCATTTGTAGATAAGATGGGTGTGATTACTTACAGTGCTTTACTCATTATTGGACAATAGTATAAAATGTATTCAAATCACATGAAATTGTATTTTTACATTAAGAATTCATGATTTTTTTTGTACCGTGTAAAGTGCCGAAGCCTATTTTAGTAAAGATGCTTTCGTTTATTCGTTAAATAAATTCCTACTTCCTTGTTTCTTTTTATTACTTGGGCGAATTCACAAAAGCCATTTTAATAAACATAATTGTTGTTAATTTATTTTTAATCGTTTCGTTGAGTTAATGCGCAAACCATATAGTTACAATGTACCTTAATCTGTGTAAACATTACTATTTTTAAATGATATAGCTATATTCTATGTAAAAATTAATCGGTCCGATAACATAGAAGGTGTACACAATATTACAAAGTATAGAGGGTTAAAAACATGCTTCACTCGAAGTTTGTCCACTCGCATTCTTGTCAAAAAATATTATTGGTTCTCTACGTTCGATCTTTCTTTTTTCTACGTAAGCACCGATTATTTGTTCGCTGTTATATCGTATAAATACGAGAGCTCGTCGCTTGTCTTTACTCAGCTTGAATAGAAAATGTCTTATTTCTTTATCTTCCGAATTCCTCTTTTTACACATACAGAAATATGTATAATCGGCCTATACGCAATGTAATACAGAATCTTCATTACCTATGCAATACCTTTTCTTTCATATTAATCCAAATAATAAATAACGCAAAATTTGGAGATATCTATTACGGGGATCTGTCCAAATATTGGAGTAGATAATAGTGGATCTGTACTCCAATAATTTTGTATATTACCTTTGATGATATGTCCCATATTGATAGATAGGCCAAGAAATTTACGTAATTCTTCAAAATTTAAATCTTTCCACGATGCCATATTTTTACGCAAAGATTCAGAATTTTATTATTGATATATAGATTAGTTTGTTCAACAATCAAGTTCAATATTGTTGAAATGAAAAAATAATCAAAATAATCTAAAGGTTTTTTTTCTGGTATAGAAATATTCTCACAGATACTAGATTGCCTAATAAAATCTTTTATAGATGAATAATAGACCAAATCAAACTACAGCTCGTGAACCTCTTTATACTCATAAATTATTGATTCTGGCAGATCAGCAGATTCGGAAGCACCAGTCCTATCCTCAATTACCTCCTCTGGTTATGATTCACCGCTGCTTTAATTCATAATTTTTTTTATACAATTCAGAAATTAAAATTTATAACAATACAACAACAAAATATAAATGCTTTAGAAAGATGACGGTTAATTCAGGAAATAACTCCTTTAAACCAAATAAAGTAACACATATATATCAGATAATAAGAGATTGACTACTTTCTTTTACTATAAACTACTGACCTTTGACCAGTCTTTACTAAATTAGAAAAATTATGCAATTATCTGCATATATAAAGCTAAACTTTGGTATATTTAGAAACATGTATACATTGTCACTTTAGCGAAACAGTAGCCACGATGATTTTTATCATTTGTAAAAAGGGTCAATATTTACAAAATTAAATTCTGCAAAATAAAAAATATATGCGAGTAATACATTACTTTACATATATTTAGGCTTATTTTTTCACCGCGTATCAGTAGTATCAAAGAATCGGAAATTTAGGAAGGTGGGAGTTAGGAGCTTCTTGACATGAATTTGCCAAATCTGACTCCAGATTCGTGATCAGCGACCCCAAAAACCCCCGGCATATTGTATCTCACAGAAAAATACTGATATTCCTCTAAAGCCTATACATAGAATTTCCGGCAGTCTAAAGGTTAATTCTTTTTATCCTTCTATGAATTTCTTTCTTTTTTTTTTATTAAAAGACATCTGATTTTCTTATATTTTGTGAGCCGGTTTCTGCTGGGTTTCGATATATTAATAATCTTTATCAAATTTTCAAGTGTGTTAATCGTTACTTCTGTTTAAATTATTTGTCTAAATTGTTTATATTTTTTTTTAATAATAATTATTCAACCCTCCTACTTGTACTTAATTTTAAGTTACTTCTGAGATTTTTAAATTGCATATAATTAAATTAAAAATATATTTATAATTTTGTCAAAAGATGACACTTAAAAAATTCTCTGGTAAAAAAATGAATAAAAAAAATTTTGTAAAAAATTATTTCTTTTATTAAATATATATACTACGTATAAAAACAAATTTTTTTGTCTTATTATGCAGGTGTTAATCTATCTTGGTGAATAAACCACAATTTTAATTATATAGCGACATTTTGATGGCTATCTGCCATACTCTTCAGACTATACCTTTATTTAAATATTTCATATAAGTAAAATATAAGTAAATTGGTTTTCAAATAAATGGTTAAATGAATGAATATTTCACAATAATGTTACCTTTGTCAAATCCAAGAAAATTTTTAATTCAAATTTTCTTCGACGGAAATTCCGAGAACTTTAACACATAGTCACGCTATGTATTTTAAAAAAATATAACACTCTTTTGCTTTGAGTGATTTAAACCACTTTCGCGAATGACAAAAATCACTTTTAATCTTTAGAGGACGTCCTTAACGGAAAAACCAATATAAAATTTTTGTTTGTTTGTTTTATTTTAGCGTTTTATTTCATATACCTATGTCTTGGGTATGCTGGGTATAAAAAAAATTGTAAAAAAATCTTGTAGGTGTCCTTGACCTTGAAAATCACCATTTCAAGGTCAAATTCTTTGTTTTATTTCTGTTTCAGTTTCAAAGTATGTATATATCTATGTTTTTTAATGAGGTGAGTGAAAAAATATTTAAAAAATTCTGGAAGTGCCCTTGACCTTGAAAATTGCCATTTCAAGGTAACATTTTTTTTGTCGCTATTTCAGCTTCTAAGTATGGAACTTTATGTTTTGTAATGTGCTACGTACGACAACAATAGTGAAAAAATGTACGAACCAACAGCGCAGTGAACTTCAACTACATATGTGGAGATTTTTAATAAGTACTTCAGTCCCTCTTATCTAAAATAAAAGTAAATTATATACATAATTCAACAGTTTAAAAAAAACTAGTAGTTCTATTGAATTTTATAGAAGAAATACTCCGACTTTCGTTCTGATCGTAACCCAGGGCCAATGACGTGGACGTGGCGAAAAATGATCCCTTCGGGGTGCTGGATTATCGTGAGTCCCCTTGCCTCTTACGTACCGTGGTGCTAGATTATCGTGAGTCCCCTCGCCTCACGTAATGAAATGCTTGACTTTATGATAACGTCTGCTGTGTGTGGTATTCTTCGAAGTATGGTGCTACACCCTCTGGAAAACCAACTGCGTGCGTCCACGCCGCTAGAGGGGGAAACGCCGATGACTGACAGCGTAGGCTTCAGCGTCTCGGTAGGCTAAATCGCAGAAATGGGCATCGGTCGGTTGGAGAGGTGGCCGGCCGGTGTTAAGACGCAAACTCAGGATAAACGTATCTGCGACACGAGAAGGCAGTGCACCAAGCAAGGGAGGCAGTGAAAACCTATAGCTCGACGGGAAGTACTATGAATACCTGGATGTAAAGAGGGTACATCATATAAACCGGGAGGTCGGCGTTCGGATCGCCGGTCGTGCACGCCCGGACCGCACGATAGTACCAGGGCCCGGGCTTTCTTCGCCAGTTAGTCGGGCTGCCCTGTAGCAGCGTGTGTAAAAATTAAACTTGCTGAGGTTGCTCCAGGTGGCACCTGGAAGGGAGGCGGCACTCGGAGGTTTAAATTGTAATTGACGAGGCCACGATACTTCCAAGGCTCACGGTCAAACCTGTCAAACAACAACTGCTAATAGGTGATCACCGAATAACTTGCTAGAGTTTTATAGCGTCGTGTAATCAAGAGGATGCACAAAGAACACACTAATAACACAAATATGAAATGTCAACTAGTAAACACAAATTAATGGTGCACAGAAATGAAACAGAAGGGGAACCCAACCCCAAAGCAACAACTACAGGAGCTGGTTTACCAAAGCGGAAACCAAAAGATAAAGAAACAGAAAAAGATCAGAAAAGTAATAAGCGCGGTCTGTCGTCTTCCTCGGACGAGGAGCCGAAAGAGCCAAAAAGGGCAAAGCCCGGAACGGCAAAGAAGGTAAGAACAAAATCAGTATCTGAGTCTTCAAGCTCGTCGGAGTCGGAAGGCACGGAAATAGAAACCGGCAAACAGAGTAGAAAAATTGAGGTCAAAAGTCTTATAGAGGTACCAATGTACATGTTGGACCAAATAAAGATCGTTAAAAGACACCTAACGAAGAAAGACAGCGAGAACGCACATGAGGCCTTAGACAACATGCACAGCCTGGTCTCAACACTATTGGCGAAAGCAGCATTTCTAGAAGGACAAGTTAAAGTCCTATCTGAACAGAGGCAAAAGGCAGTGAATCCGGGTAACTTCTCGTACGCAGACGTTACCAAGAAATTAGTTGCGCCAAAAGAGACCACTAGGGCTGTTATGATAAAGAATCCGGCAATGCATAAGCTCATTATTAAGCCGAAAAAAGCCGACAAGTTCAGAAACGAAGATGAGATAAAATCTAAGTTTCAATCCGAATTCCGACCGAGAGCAGAGAAGGCTCAGATCAGAAGCCTCAGGACAATTAACAAAGGTTTAATTATAGAGACGGAAAATGAAGAATCCTTACAAAAGATTCTAAATAAACCGTCTTTAAAGGAGACCTTTGATATGGATAAACCAACAAAACAGAAGCCGAGGATGATCATATATGATCTTCCTAAAAACATAACCGAGAAAGAAATAAGAGAAATAATAGTTGAGCAAAACGTTTGCTCGGCTGACGAGGCGGAAAAAGAAATAACGCCGAAGTTTAAAACAGGAAAGCGGGATACGAGCAGGACCAACTGGGTTATTGAGGTAACCCCAAAAATTAGAAGTAGGTTGTTGCAAAGAAGGAGGATCTTTGTAGATTATCAATCGTGCAAAATACAGGACTTTGTACTAGTCTCCAGGTGCTTTAAGTGCCAGGGATTCGGTCACATTAGCAAAGTGTGTAATAACGAGGTACATTGTTCGCATTGCGCCGAAAAAGGTCACTCTTTTGACAAAGGTCCGAAGAAACAGGAAAATAAAAAGTGCATAAACTGCGTCAAGGCCAAAAAGAAGTCGGACCATAATGTTCTCGACACTAAATGTCCGTGCTACACAAAAGCACTAGAACGCCTAGTAAATAACACAGATTACGGGGAGCAATAAACCCTGTATTCTGATAACACAACTTAATGCCAGACGAGCACAGCGGGTGGTACCCGATATAAAGCAAAAAGCGTATGAAAAGGGAGTTCACGTAATTATGCTACAAGAACCATACACAAGAAATAATAAAGTGACGGGATACGGTATGGGTGTAAGAATAGTCTCCTCCAAAGAAAATCCGTGGGCAGCCATAGCAATAACAGACCCGAATGTGATAGCGATGCAAATAACTAACTTATGTACACCGCACTTCGCAATAGCAGAACTATCAGTACCATATAAAGTATACCTAATTAGTGGATATTTCCAACTAAAAGATGATATTGAGATACATCTAAGATCGCTCCAAGAGATAGTAACGGCTCTACAAGGAAAGAGCTTTATAATTGGTATTGATTCGAATGCAAGATCGCCACTATGGGGCCCTATGGAAACGGATGCAAAAGGAGAGAAACTAGAAGAATTTATACTCCAGAATAACCTCAGAGTAATAAACGATCCTAATAGCATTGCAACAGTCGCAAATGAAGTCGGAGAAGGCTATGTCGATGTAACTCTAACCTCACCAGATATGGCACAAAGAATACGAAACTGGAAAATCCAAGAAAACTGGACATCAAGTGACCATAGAGCAATAACATTTGAATTAGTGGAACAAGCTCAGGGAGGTAGATATAGGAAGCAAGAGTACATCAAAAGCTATATAACAAGTAAAGCGGACTGGGGATTGTTTATTAACACACTGAGAGAAAATTGGAAAGTCCAACCGCACCGACAGGATATTGGTTCAACAATCGCTGGCATTAAAGACATAATAAATGGGATAAAAATAGCATGTGACAAAGCTATACCCACTAAGAACAAGACTAGTAGGAAAGTTCCATGGTGGAACGAGGACTTGACAAAGGCCAAAAAACACACAAACAGGTTACGCAGACAATTCCAAAAAGAAAGAGATCCGGACAAAAGAGAACGTGCAAAAATGACCTATAAACTGGCCAAGCGACAATATACAAGACTAATAGACACAACCAAAACCCAAAAATGGGAAGAATTTGTGACCAAACAAGGTAACGACAATCCATGATAAGAAATACAAAGAAAGATAGCAACAAACGATGTGACATGGACGACCGCCGGTATGCCAGAGGCGAGGTACGGCGGCAATGATCGATGCGTTAGGCATCGATCTAGCTCGGTTTTTTTTTTTTTTTTTTTTTTTTATGGTGCTGCACATAGAGGACCATCACAAGTGGAATACATAAACATCGTTCGAGATTTATCGTTACGCAAAGTGCATACGTACCACGCTAAGTAACCGAGTACGAGATTGATTGTTGTAAGCACACTTATCAGTAGGATCAAGTTTCAATAACGATCGAACAACTTGTAATCGAAAGGCTGGGAAGGATACAGGCTCTTTATTTCTCATTTTATATAAAGAATGAGCATTCGATAAACATAGATCAAGAAGATGAAAGAAAAGCTTGCAATACCACTTCATTGTTATTCGCAATGATTCTGTTATAGACAATTTTCTATCGATATTATCAATACCACCCCAATTTTTATTGTAGTCCATGTTGCTTTTATAATGTCTTCTTTTGTTCGATAATTTTTTTTCCAGTTGCGCAGAATTCAAGTTCATGCACACTTGTAAGTTTACGAATACTACGCTTATCTTCCCATTTGAGTCCCATCTAAACATAATTATGAGTGACTTGTACATTACCTGGTTCTAATTTGTCTTCTAGCTTTGGCATTCCTTTTCTATTCGCTTCCACTGTGCCGGAAATTCCTGTATCGCGTTCATGAAAAAACTCTATCAAAATAGGTGATGTATACCAGTTGTCTACGTACATAACATGACCCTTCTGAAAACAAGGTTGTAAAAAGTGAGCTACAATATCGCCAGTGATGCCCAAATCAAACTTTTGATAATCAGTATCTGCACCATTACAAACAACAAACCGTAATATGAATCCAGTTTCACAATCTACAATCATGAAAAGTTTGATGCCAAAACGATTTCTCTTCAAAGGAATATATTGTTTGAATCGAAGTCTACCTTTCCATAGTAACAGACTTTCATCTCTACACAAATTTTTCCCTGGAGTAATAGCTGCTGAAAATTTACTTTGCAGGTAATTAATTACTGACTTTATTTTAAATTTGTAAATTACGTAGAATCTGAAGATATCTATCGCGAGACATTATTTGAAAAAAAATTCGAGTATGCAGTAAGGGATCTGTAGACCAATAATCTTTCAAATTACTTTTTCGTATATGACCTATTAGAATCGAAAGACCAAGAAATTTTTCAAGTTCATCTTCTGTAAGAGGATTCCAAGATTTTTGTATGTGTATATCGTTTTCCATTATCTTGAGTTTCATAATGATTCGTCTCGTCTACAATCATTTGAAGAAATGATGAATTATTAAAAAAAATAATTTAGATGATCGATTGGATTAGTTCTTGATATACAAATATTCGGATTTATTTTTTAACTATCTTCGAAGTTTTTGATTGATGAATAAAAATATGCATCGTGAAAAATTTCACTTCCATCATAATTATCTTCAAAATTAATGTTATCAATTTCTTCATTTTCTACGTTTTCTTCTACCTCTGGTTCGGATTCGCCACTATTCCAACCATCAATTCAATATTATCAAAGATAAGATAATCTGATGAAAAATTTATATAACAACGTCAAAAAACTTATAATAATACAACAAATAAATGTGTACGTGTCCTACACAAATTCTAATAGTAATAGATTATGAATCAATTGTATTGATCTGCTAAGAAACTACCACAATTCAATTGTAATAAATGTTATACCTCTAAAAGTACTTACTTTATTGTAAATACTTATAATTATTTACATGTTGGACTTTGGATCTACATAAATAATAAAATGAATTTTCCGATATACAGTATTACTTCGAACATACAATTAGCGCATCAAACAATGTGGACATAATCAACTTCAGAGACAAAATATCGAAAAAAAAATTTTGACCTCAAAGTAGCAATTTCCAAGGTCAAGAATCCTTTCAGGAATTTTTTCATTATTTTTTTCAAACTCAATGCATGGAAAAACATTGATATTCACTCTTCGAAGCTAAAATTATATATTTGACCTTGAAATGATAATTTTTAAGGTTAAAGATCTTTTCAGGATTTGGTTACTATTTTTTTATACTCAGCGCATCATAAACATTGTAATAATGCAAATAATACATGTCATAAAGAGCGACAATAAAACTACACCTTACTTCCCTGTACGAGCACACACACACACACACACACACACATACAAGCCTAACCAAACCTATCCTTGCCCAATTACCCTAAAAGTCTATAAATAATAAACAATAATACCCTTCCAGTAACCGAGCTCCTTAACATATGATATAAAACCACTGAGCCTACAAACAAAGGTGCACAGGGGAGCAGCCGAGCAGGACACTGTAGGAGTTCAATGAAGCACAGATTACTCTTGAAGTAATCTAATAATAAGCCTGACGAAGAGCCAGTGAAGCAGCATGCTGAGGTATTGGATGACAGCGAGCTGCAAAGTCCTTGGTTAGTAGTAGCGTACCCAGCAAAGCCAAGGAAGACCGAGCCAGAAGAAGGAGCCAATGTAGCCAGGAAGCAGACAGGAGCACACACTTACTTAAACAAGTGTGTATAGGAGAGAACTTGGGAAGAGGTTAAGTGAGCATTATAAGTACTCACACACACAATATTAATAATACTACACAGCAAGTCGTCTTCCAAGTTAGTATTTACCTGAATTATCGCCGTATGTCCGTCCAAGCAGCTCGAGCCCGCCGTAGCACCTGTCACGCCGTGCGCATCAAGGAGAGCGAGAGAGAAGGAGATATCGGCCGCGGTAACACCCAATAACCCAATAACCCAAGAGCCCGCGTCGACGTGCCACGTACACACACGTCCCGCGGCCCTGTAAATACCGATATTATTAGCCGACGGGTTAGTGATAAGGAACGAGAGAAATAGTTACCTGTCAGGCAGCTTACGTCGTCGTCAACGGCATCGTTATTGTTGTTAGAACTGACGATGTGTACACTACTAGACGGTGCGGCGACCATGTTACTTAAGCCGCACTCAAGTAAGGCCGCGTACGCACCGCAAGTGGGCCGTCGCGACGCACGCGCACACACAGGCAATGCGTCGACCACGCCGAGGAGAGCAGCGAAGCAACTAAAGGTTGGTGTATACTTCTCCGTGCCTCCTTTATTTTATTGTAATTCAATCCCGTGCTTCCCAAAGTGTGTGTATTATTGCGATTCCCCTTCGCCCCCTTTTTCGAGCAGCTTTTGACACCGCGATCGCGTATCGCAGTCGCGCCGTCGGTCAACGTTAAACTTGTCGATTCAGCCAGCAATTCGCGACATTGAATTTACAATTTGTATTCGTGCAATCTGTAGTGAGCCGCTTTACGCCTTCCTAAATTCGTCCCCCTCCCTGAGCCGATCGCAGCCGAGCTCGAGCCCGCGTAAAGGACGCAACTGGCACCCGTAATTGTAATAATAGGAGCAGATAATAAATTTAATTATTTTATACAGATACAGATATTATCTTTATTATCCCCATCACATGCACCCTAATCCCCAGTGCAGCGTGGCAACATATGTGTACATAATTTGAAGCTTACATAGCAAAAAAAAAATTTTGACTTTGAAATGATGATTTTCAAGGTTAAGGACACCTTTAAAACTTTTTCACTATTTTTCTGTTATTAACCCATTTCTTCCTAAGCGGAGATTTTATAGTCGATTGGTTTTTTTGCCCAGAAAATTGTCGAGTTTGGACATTTGATGTTTGCGAATTATTCCGAAAAATTTTCCAAGATGGCGTCTGTGACATCATGAAATAATCGGAAACTTCTTATTATTTTATTAAATTTTCTAATTTATACAAAATTTTAAGATCAGAAAATTTAAATATTCTTAAATTTTCTAAAATCAGATTTGAATAATTCAAGATGTCGGATCGAACATGGCGGACATTTTTTTTCAAAAGACAACCAATTTTGGCCAAATTTGATATAACGGGGGTTTCCAGGGTCGTTGATTACGAAACTAAAATCAAATTTGAAAAAAATCAACATGGCGAAATCAAAATGGCCGAAATTTTTTTCAAACATCAGCCGAATTGGATTCAATTTTGAACATGAGGAGTATATATGTTCAAATTGTTTTGACCCTTACCACATTGAAAAAAATGAATAATTTCTTTCACCATTATTTCAAAAGTATATATTGAAAGAGCTGAAAGTGTTACTAAATTAGAAATTTATCAAGATGGAGAGACTTGAACGTCAAGAGCTGTTGGCGGAACGGATTGTCAATTTTCGGAAAGATAATTTTCTTGATCAGACCCAGTTAACGTTGACAACTGTCATGGCCCTGATTAAAAGCTTCCAACAACTTTGGAAAGAAGCAATTTCGCAAGGGACACAACAAATTATCAAGGATACGGGAACATCAGCAAAGATCATATTTTACCAAGAATATCTTTGGCACAACTCACCGTGAAGATACTGCAGTTCTCGCTTGGTTGTACGACAGCAAAGCACGCCTATCAGAAGCGGAGCGATCGAATGAGACAAGGGCGCCAGGTGCGATCGTAGGAACAAGGTCGCATCTGCCAAAAATCAACCTGCCGAGCTTTTCCGGATCTCAGGACGATTGGTAATCTTCCAGGGATCTGTTTGGATCACTGATCGATAAAGACGCATCACTGTCGAATGTGCAAAGGCTCCATTCTCTGAAGTGCTGTCTGTCCGTAATGTGAAAACTTCAATTGAACCTCTACCAACCGCCGAAACAAATTATTCGATCGCGTGGGCAATTCTTTTAGATTGGTATGATAATCCGAGGCTACTGGTGTTTCGACATCTAACACGGGGAGTACTTGATCTCCGAGAAACGAATCTTATCCTAACTTTGGTATATCTTTTATAATATAAAAATGTGAAGAGAACCAAGTTATCTCTTGCCAATGGCCACACTGAGAAACAAAGTTCTGTGAATATTACCAGAGTTTCCCCAGTGACTTTAGCTAGGTGAAGCTTCGGTTAATCTTACGGTTGACCTCCGCAAATTTAGCCAGTACACTCGAACAAGTAAGTAAATTTATTGATTCAAGTGATCAAACTAAAGTCCTACATTAACTTTCTTATTTTCATTCATTGTTCTAATCATAATATTACTGACATAAACTAATAAGACAAATATTTATATAATATTCATTGAAAAAGGCATTTCAAAAATAAATTTCAAGCTAATGCTTCCTTTGCACTCTGTATGTCATGATAAAATTACTTTTTTAGGGCTCGCAGACAATGAACAGTTTTTGTAAAACTGATGTATATTGAGTACGAGTAGTAAATATTGTATCTTTTCTTAACCTTTTGACTGCAAGGGTGGTCGATATATCGACCACTTAAAATACACAACATATTTAATGTTTTTAGATCAATTTTGATGTTTTGAATGTATAGAAAATAGTTTTATAATTCCTCAAAATATTATTCACCTTGAAAATAGGTATTTCAAGGTCAAATTTCATCCCTAGTAGAAGCGAGAATATTAGAGTGATTTCTTTCGTAATTTCATATACTGTTTATAAAAAATAATTTAAAAAATCACTGCGGTATCCTTAAACTTGAAAATTTACAGTCAAGGTCATATTGTATTTTATTTGCATAAGCGAAAGTTCGATCTAGCTTTCTAGCGCTATTGATGAGGTCAAAACGGGAAAAAAGTAAGAAAATCCTAAAATTATCTTTGTTCATGAAAATGTCTATTTCGCGATGAAATTTTAGTTTCCAAAACAAAATACGAGCTTCAACCTTATTTTTGAACATAAAATGATGCGGCATTCATTTTCAGCGTGATCTAAAATCAATGACGTAAACACAAAATCTGTTTTTTACTATTTCGGTCTGGGAGTTGGTATATCTTTGTTGTTCGTCAACTGGGTACGAAATAAATGTCATCACTTATTGCAGAAACTCGTCTAATCTTCAAAAATATTTTAATCTCAAAAAATTAATTTATTTTTTATTTATTCATATTTGTATCTTGCAAACCCAAATAATATTAATAATAATAATAATATAATAAAATAATAAAATAATAAAAGAGTGAGTAGGAAGGGGTAATGGGTGATCGTACTAATCTATGATGAAATAAAATACACAGGATTAAAATGTAGGTAAAAATGATATTTATTTAAAATCTAATGCAAAAAGAAGAAATACCAGCGTTAAAAAACCCCAGTTGAAGTGGGGAAAAAGCTTGGTATTTAAATTTAATTTTACTTTAACTAATAATGAAAATAAGTTTATACTAATTATGAATTAATGTACATTAGTTTACAAGACAATTACGATATTAATATACAAATATATATAAGAAGTAACCGTGGACAGTTAATATTAGATGATCATCTATACCTTATATGTACAATATTAAATGTTCGCACGCTGGGTGACTTACGCGGACGCAAGTTGCAGTCGTGTAGCGGTCCTTGATAGCGTAGGTCAGTCCAGGGCTCGACTCGATCACAGTCGACTACCTGGATGAAGTGGCGATCTCGAGTCCTCGTGACGTTACGGCGATCGGCCACAAGAGCGGTAATTATCCGCAAAAACGGTTGGCAGTGATCACACTGTTGCACAAACCGTCAGATAACTACACCGAGCACTAATTTCTCTACACGAACCAAATGCTTATCTCGAGAAAAGAACTGTTTTTAGGCACGAGTTGCTAGAGCGGCAACTAGAATCGAACTGACCCATAATGCCAAAAGGGTCTTTCGGGATGAGCAGAGGTGACCATGGAGGGGAGATGCGCCATCTCACCCTCGCACCTCTCACGTACTCCTTTTCACCTATACCGAGCTTGTTGTGACAGGTAATGAGCATGCAAAAGTACGCGCACCGACGTGTCGTTAGTTTTATTGCCCTTAATGATGGCCGTTCGAATCGTGCGACGAAGCATCGAGTAAAGCAGTAAAGGGAATCCCGGGCCAGCACGCCGGGGTTTTCCAAACCGGCACGTGGGTCTTGGTTTATTATGCGAACAAAAGGGCTCAGTTAACGATTTTGCCCCGAACTTGCAAAATAAAAGTCTAATTCGATCGACTATTAATTTGTAATAACGGTGGAGTGTATATTTGACGCGAACATACCGCCCGCCTTCGTCCACTGGACGAATATTCCCTTAAACTACGGTCTTATTTAGAAACAATGGGCTGAGTCGAGCTATGTGTCGACGTAGAGTGGAAGTCGCGGTTTTAATTGTAACTACTCTAACTAAACCATCTGGGCCTTTATGGATTTCTGTAACACGCGCGAGAGGCCATTTTGAGGGTGGATACCGATCATCCTGAACGAGAACCAACTGTCCTACCGCAAAATTTTCTGTTGGCTCTCGCCATTTTCCTCGCTCCTGAAGATACTGCAAATGTTCACGTGACCAACGAACCCAGAAGCTATTACGGATTGATTGCAGTAAATGAAAGCGGTCTAATCTATTCTCGGACACATCAGTGGAAGACTCGTCAGGTATTAACGTGGAAGCAGTCTCTATGAGAAAATGCGATGGCGTCAAAGCCTGTAAGTCTTCAATATCGGAGCTTAAAGGGGAAAGCGGGCGCGAGTTAAGACAGGCCTCGATTTCTACTAGAACTGTTGAGAGTTCCTCAAATGTTAACGTTTTGTCGCCTATTACACGTTTAAGATGATGCTTAACCGATCGTACTCCCGCTTCCCATAAACCTCCATAATGAGGTGAATTTGGGGGAATAAAGGTCCAAGTGGTGCCATCATTGGCGAGAGAGACGGCCGCGGTTTTGTAAAAATCGGAGGCCTTTGTAAACATTTTTCGTAATTCTTTGTCAGCGGCTTGAAAGGTTGTTGCGTTATCACTGTACAAGTGTCGACAAATTCCCCGACGGCCTACAAACCGTTTATACGCGGCGAGGAAGCTTAAGGTGGTCAGGTCACTGACGGCCTCGCGATGAATAGCGCGAGTTGCGAAACATACGAACAGAGCAATGTATCCCTTATATGACTTATAGCCTCGACCCTTTGTCGTACGGACTTGGATTGGACCGGCGTAATCCAACCCGGTAGACGTGAATGGACGTGCGGGCGTCACGCGCGCGGTGGGCAAGTTGCCCATCATTTGATGCGCAAGTTGTGGTTTGACGCGTTGGCAAATAATACAATTCCGAATCTCGGTTTTTACCAGACGATTTCGACCGAGTATCCAGGCGAGTTGCATTAGCGTATTTGATGTAAGGGTCGGTCCGCCGTGTAGGCAGATTCGGTGGGCATACCGTACAAATAAGCGACTGAGGGTAGAACGATGGGGCAAAATCAATGGATGCTTTCTCTCGTGATTAAGATTCGCGTTAGTTAGTCGACCTCCGACGCGTAAAATACCGTCGTTCGGATCGATTACAGGATCCAATCGCAATAAATAATGACGCTTTCGTAATGTCTTGCCTGACTGTAACGATTTAATTTCTGTTGCGAATGCTTGATCTTGGCATAATTTAATGACCGAGACACGTGCTTTTACCAATTTCGGCGCGGTAAGAAATTCAGGTAATAATTCTAAACCGTTCTTTTTCCTACGCAAGTTAACTATTGGATGCAAATAATAGGCTACAACGCGAAGTAAACGTGTTAATGTTGAAAATTGAGTAAGAATGTCCGGTTCAACACTAGGCCCTTGTGTATGTAAAATCTGTTTTACGGAAGGCACCTGTGGCCAGTGTTCCTTGGCGCGCGAGAGCCAGGCGGGCCCGTGCCACCACTGATCATTATTAGTCAATTCTGCGGCTTTACATCCCCGCGTAGCTAAATCAGCTGGGTTTTCCTTTGTCGGTACATGCGACCAAATTGATTCCGGTAATTCTGTTTGTATAAAAGAAACGCGGTTGGCTACAAAGGTTTTCCAGTTGCATGGGTGTTTTTTAAACACGATCTGACTATCCGTCCAAGTATAAACAGGTAAATTTTGTAAAAATTCTAATTTTCTTACTTGCCGAATGAGTTTAACTAGGGCTACTGCTCCGCATAACTCGAGATTAGGAATACTCACGGTTTTCACGGGAGCGACTTTACTTTTCGCGGCTAAAAGAGAGACGCGGAATTGGCCATTGCCTTCGGTGACGCGAATATACACGGCAGCTGCAAAGGCACGAGAAGAAGCATCGCAGAACCCGTGAATTTGCGAGGTTACGTCGACGGAATCTCCTAACCAGCGACCGATAGAAAGAGCAGGTAGCGCGGACAGTGAACTGCAGTAATCCGACCAACGGTTTTGCACCTCTGCGGGCAGCGACATATCCCAGTCATATTTTAAGATCCATAGATCTTGCATTAATATTTTTGCCACGACTGTAATCGGTGCAAGCCATCCAAGGGGATCAAATGAACGCGCAATATTTGATAGGACGGATCGTTTCGTGGACGCGCCCAATAAATTCTTAAAGTCTAGTGTTGTAAAACTAAACTCATCTAGGACCGGATTCCAGCGTACGCCTAACGTCTTGACTGATTCATCGGTTTTAATGAGTTTAGGTGTCTCTACTTGACAGTCTAATTTGGAAGGAGGGAGAAGCGTTTGATGATTTGCCGCCCATTTGTCTAATTCAATACCCGCAGAATCCAAAATATTCACGAGTGCTTCCCGCGTACGCGTCGCGGTTGCGATATCGTTTGCTCCTGCGAACGTATCATCTACGTACGTATTAAACTCAAGACAATGAGCTCCAAGGGGAAAGCGAGATCTCTCCTCCTCACTCAACTGCAAAAAAGTACGTATAGCTAAATACGGCGCGCACGCTGTGCCATACGTGACGGTTGCTAAACGAAATTCGACAGGAGTATCATCGGGAGTCGACGACCATACAATTCTTTGTAAATCCTGATCTTCGGTCGCGACGCGAATTTGACGAAACATTTTAACAATATCCGCGGTAAAAACAAATTTATATTGTCGCCAGTTTAACAGAATTAATGACAGATCTCGTTATAACGCTGGTCCCGGCAAAAGGAAATCGTTTAAACACTCTTCGTTAAATGTCTTACGCGAAGCGTCAAAAACAACACGAATTTTACTACTGGATAAGGAGGATTGGGTAACTGCGTGATGCGGTAAGTACCATGCTTTCGGGTTATTTAATTGTGCATCAGGCACGCGTGTCATGTGACCGAGTTTCTCGTATGTCGACATAAAATCCCGATAAGCTGCAGCGAGATTCGAATCGCGGGCAAAGCGTCGGTGCATGTGAGCTAGCGAACCAATAGCAATACGCCTCGTTTCCGCTGCGACAGCCGGAGGTTCCGATTTGAGAGGAAGGCGTACGGTGAAGTGTCCGTGGCTATCGCGAATGCAAGTGTTTTTAAATAGGTTTTCACACGCCGTTTCTTGCTCGTTAAACCTAGATTTCGGTTCCGAAAACTCTTCGAGAGTCCAAAAGCGCTCTAAAATTTCATTTAAATTTTTGTCATTTGCGGAGCAATGTAATGACTGACGCGTTCTCGTGGAGCTACTTACCGCCCGCCCTGACACGCTCACTTGGAGGGGGCCAGACACAATCCAGCCTAAAGCCGTATTTTGCGCAATTAAGGAGGAAGAGGGAAAGCCTTGTATTCCGATTCGCAATAATTGTCCGTATACATCCGCGCCTAATATAATATCGATTGTATTTGGCTCATAAAAGTGTGGGTCTGCTAGAGCTAATTTTGTGAACGCGTTAAAATCTAGCTCCATTGCGCGGCGAGATGGCAATTTAGCGGTCAATTTCGGAAGTACAAGCGCGTCAGTTTCAATTTGAAAATTTGGATCTGTTAATGAGCGCAGAATTAATTGCGTAGAAAAGCGCGCTGTGCCCGCGGCACTTGATCCTAAACCGGTTAGCGGAATGTGAACGCGGCGTTTATTTAGCCCTATAAGCCGGGCAATCGAATCTGTCACAAACGAAGACTCCGAACCTTGATCTAACAGGGCGCGAGCGCGAGTGTTTTCCCCGTTCGGACCGATTAATGTTAATTGGGCGGTTGCTAAAATGACCGAATAAGATTTCGGATAAGACGAAATGCTAGCGGTGTGTACATTGACGCCCGTCGAGGCGGTGTTTTCCTTACCGTCCCCGTTATTAACGTTATTATCGTTTTTAATTGATAGATTTTTTGCCGACGATCTAAAATGAATTATTGTATGATGCTTATCTCTACATTCTTTGCACCTACCCGATACTGAACACTCGTTGGCTTTATGCTCCCCGAAACAATTAAAGCACAACTGTAATTGACGCACGGCTCTACGGCGTTCATACGGAGTTTTAGCTTTAAAACGATAACATTGATAAAGTGCATGAGTTTTCGAGCATAGAGGACACGTAGAATTTTTATCCGAACCATTACGCGATGCAGAAGCGAGATGAACTTTCCTGGCAGCGGGACTAAATTTGTTAGCTGTAATCGCGTGTTTATCAAATTTATTTTCGGAAGAGAGGAATCCCAATGTTTGACACCGTTGTTCTAAAAATTCGGCGAAATCAGTAAACTTCGGGAATCGTTCGAGCACATCCGCCCGGCCAGTATCGCGACTGGTATTTAACACAACTCTGCGGTCCTTTATACTTAATTCGGCCTCCCATGTTTTACGCGACTCCGGATCTAAGCGTGAAGCTAAAAGGTATACAATTATAATGTCCCAGTGCTCTACCGGCATGCCCAAATTTGATAACGCGCAAACGATTCTTTGCGCCTCATCGGTGAAGGAACGCAACTCTACCGCCGATTCCTTTTTAAGATTGGGCAAATCGCGCAGTGCATCTAAATGCTTATAAACGATTAATCGCGGGTTATGGAAACGAGTTTTTAAAGCTTGCCAAGTCGCGGTATAGTTTGCATTCGTGGTCGTCACGTCCTTCACGAGATCCGCGGCGGTACCCTTTAAGCACGTTTTCAAATACTGCAATTTTGTTGCATCGGACAACTGAGCAACATCATGTACTAATGTGGTGAATAGATCGCAGAAATTCTCCCAATCTTCATACTCCCCGGAGAAAGAAGGTAGGTCTAATTTTGGCAATTTAGCCATGCGCGGGCCAAAATCTGTTGAAATTCTATTATTACGCGATTCAGATTCTGAATGATTCGTTGAAGGCGATAAATCCGATTTTAAAATTAACAGAAATTCAAGCGTATCCTCGTATAAGATTTGCAGTTTGCTCATTACCTCACCGTTCACATAAGGATCGTTCGCGGCCTCATCGCGCGCTATAATTTCCACATGCGTAGTGCGCACTTTGTCCCAAAGCACATTTAACGTTTCGATTCGCGAATTAACAAACGTCAGATTAAGTGAATCGCGTGTTCTTTCTCGTAAACGATTACTGAGTAATTCGAGTTCTGATATACGTGAAGTTTGTAGCGCGATGAGTTTTCTCAGCACTGATGGAGCCATTATTCGCGATGCTGAATTACAATAGCAATTTCAAGTTATTATTATTTTTGTTCAAAGTATAGATTGCAATTACGGAAGGAATTACCGCTATAATAGATAATACAAAAGTGCGCAATATGATAGAATACAGAATAGTTACTTCGATTAGAAAAATCATACAATCTATTTCTTCTATTGGTTAAAACGCGTACTTTTCACGGTGCACAAATATTTAACCAAATATTTAGCGCTTATTGGTAATGACTTGAAATAATTAGATAATACAATCCTGGGCAAATGAAATAAAACAGCGCGTGTTGTTAATACGTTGGATACCAACAATTATAATAATAGATATATATACTAATAATATTAAGTGTCCACTTATAATCTCATGTATTTAAACAATCAATGTATTTAAAATTATATTTAAATAGACTATATACGATTACTCATTCCTCACCCGGGGCACCAATTTTTCTTGCAAACCCAAATAATATTAATAATAATAATAATATAATAAAATAATAAAATAATAAAAGAGTGAGTAGGAAGGGGTAATGGGTGATCGTACTAATCTATGATGAAATAAAATACACAGGATTAAAATGTAGGTAAAAATGATATTTATTTAAAATCTAATGCAAAAAGAAGAAATACCAGCGTTAAAAAACCCCAGTTGAAGTGGGGAAAAAGCTTGGTATTTAAATTTAATTTTACTTTAACTAATAATGAAAATAAGTTTATACTAATTATGAATTAATGTACATTAGTTTACAAGACAATTACGATATTAATATACAAATATATATAAGAAGTAACCGTGGACAGTTAATATTAGATGATCATCTATACCTTATATGTACAATATTAAATGTTCGCACGCTGGGTGACTTACGCGGGCGCAAGTTGCAGTCGTGTAGCGGTCCTTGGTAGCGTAGGTCAGTCCAGGGCTCGACTCGATCACAGTCGACTACCTGGATGAAGTGGCGATCTCGAGTCCTCGTGACGTTACGGCGATCGGCCACAAGAGCGGTAATTATCCGCGAAAACGGTTGGCAGTGATCACACTGTTGCACAAACCGTCAGATAACTATAGCGGCTGCCGCTGATTATCCAAATACGCACGACGAGTCGGACCGCACACACACACTGAAGCGAATACTACACCGAGCACTAATTTCTCTACACGAACCAAATGCTTATCTCGAGAAAAGAACTGTTTTTAGGCACGAGTTGCTAGAGCGGCAACTAGAATCGAACTGACCCATAATGCCAAAAGGGTCTTTCGGGATGAGCAGAGGTGACCATGGAGGGGAGATGCGCCATCTCACCCTCGCACCTCTCACGTACTCCTTTTCACCTATACCGAGCTTGTTGTGACAGGTAATCAGCATGCAAAAGTACGCGCACCGACGTGTCGTTAGTTTTATTGCCCTTAATGATGGCCGTTCGAATCGTGCGACGAAGCATCGAGTAAAGCAGTAAAGGGAATCCCGGGCCAGCACGCCGGGGTTTTCCAAACCGGCACGTGGGTCTTGGTTTATTATGCGAACAAAAGGGCTCAGTTAACGATTTTGCCCCGAACTTGCAAAATAAAAGTCTAATTCGATCGACTATTAATTTGTAATAACGGTGGAGCGTATATTTGACGCGAACAATATTTATAAATTTATAATACGATGCAGATTGGTACTTCTCATGCATAACTTATTAGTCTCCAGGATTTGCACAGTATATAATTTTTACTATTTTCACTTTTTGAATATTACACTATTGAATAGTGTAATATTCTATCTTCTATAAAATGGCTGAATATGAAGCTTGGAGTAGTGGCGAGTCTGAACCAGAAAATGAAGTATTAGAAAACGAGGTTTTAGACAATGGAGCAGAAAATGAAGACATCGGGGAAGTCAATTTGGAAGACTTTTCTTATAAGGAAACTGAATTGTCTGAGGCCGCGTATTTTTATCCATCAATCAAAGATTTTCAAGGTAGCTCCGAAATAAATTCGAATATCTCTTTTTCAGGAAATACATCAATTGATTATTTCAATTATTTTCGTGATTCTTCTTTGTAGAGGAAACCAATCGTTACGCAACTCAAAATCCCATAACTCGTTCTTCCCACATGAAAGCTTGGTCCCCTGTCACAAAAACAGTTTCTAGGCCTTTCCATTCTAATGGGCCATGTTTGTAAAGGCGATTTACAAAGTTATTGGTCCACAGATCTTTTGCTACACATTCCAATTTTTGGCCAAATAATGCCTCGCGATAGATATATTCACATCCTACGATGTTTACATTTTCATAATAATGAAGAAATCGAAAATCATCCTTTAGTGAAAATAAAGCCAGTAATAGAACACGTGCAAAGCAAATTTTCAGCAGTTCTTACTCCAGGAAAAAATCTGTGCATAGATGAAAGTCTATTATTAAGGAAAGGTAGACTTCTATTCAAACAGTACATTCCTTTGCAGAGAAATCGCTTTGGCATCAAACTTTTCATGATTGTAGATTGTGAAACTGGATTCATATTACGGTTTGTTGTTTGTAATGGTGCAGATACTGATTATTATTTGTATAAGGGTCATGTTGTATACATAGACAATTTGGTATACATCTCCCACTTTGGCAGAATTTTTACACGATCGTGATACAGGTATGTGTGGTACAGTGAAAGCAAATAGAAAGGGAATGCCAAAGCTTGAAAGCAAGTTAGTTCGAAGTGAAGTACAAGTCTCTCACAACGATGTGTGGATGGCAGTGAGGTGGGAAGATAAACGTAGCGTTCGTATGCTTACAACTGTGCACGAACTTGAATTCTGTGCAACTGGAAAAAAATGTTACCTAACAAATAAAGATATTATAAAGCCAAAGTGTGTCCACGATTATAATCAAAATATGGGTGGTATTGATAATGTTGATAGACAATTATCTATAACAGAAACAGTGCGAAAAACAATGAAATGGTATCGAAAGCTTTTTTTTTCATCTTATTGATCTTTGTCTATCCAATGCTCATGCGTTGTATAAAATGAGAAACGTGAAAGCTATATCATTTCCTTAATTTAGATTACAGGTTACTAGATCATTACTGAAACTTGGTCCTTCTGCAAGCATCTCTCCTTACAATGACAAGTCGAAGATGCCACTTATGCTCTTTGCGTAAGACTCCACGTAGAACAACATACATTTGCCCTAGTTGTGAAACTCCTCTATGCCGCAGCACCATGCTTTGAAGAGTACCACACAAAAGAGAGATTACCGTAGAGCCAATCATTCCTACATGAGAGGCAAGGGGACTCACGGAAATCAAGCACCCCCGAACGTGAGAAACAAGAGGACTCACGGAAATCAAGCACCCCGAAACCTGAGAGGCAAGGGGATTCACGAAAATCAAGCACCCCAATGGGATCACCTTTTCGCCACGTCCACGCCGTAGATCCTGGGTTATGCTAAGAGCGAATGTCAGAATATTTCTTGACATCGTGACAAATGTAGCAGATGTTTGTTGCACTTGTTTTAGAAGTGAATGCGACCTTAAATGTAAAGTTTTAAGATCAATGATACCTCGGCTATTTTTTTCAGAATTTTTTTTTATTCAGTCCATGACACTATGTGCGAAAATCTTCAAAAAATTCTATCTATGCTAGAAAAAAAATTTGACCTTGAAAAATAGATTTTCAAGGTCAAGAGTATCTAGGATTTTTTTACTATTTTTTTCATGTTCAGCGCGAGAAATTACATAGAAATATCCTCTAGAGTTTTCCTGGAAAATGAGAAAAAAATTTTACATTGTACTTTACGTTGCCTGCGGGGGTGGTCGATTTATCGACCAGCAGTCAGGGTGGGGACTCTACCTGAAATATCCAATGATCTTATGTATACATTTTGCATTTTACAAAAGGTCATTTAGTACTAAAATTTTCCCGCAGACGAAAGGTTAAGAAGACTCTAGGAGAAGTTGAAACTCGTTTTTAAAATTACTATTAATGAATTGCTTTTAATATTCTTCTATTTAAGAATATTTGTTATACATTTTACAATGTCTTACAAAATAAAAAATTGTTATTATCGTTTATTTTTAATTTTAAACATGCAATTGAGATAACATTTTAATTTTTGTATTTAATTGTAAACTATTTAGATTATCTTAAGCATTTATTATTGTTTAATTGAATGAAAAATATTCTTAAAATATAAAGTTGTTTTTAATATATATATATCTTTCATTTTTTCTAATTATGTAGCAAAAAAAGCAGTTTTCAAATTGTTATAAACTACAGTAAGAGGTTTAATCGTACCCTAGTAGAATTTTGAGCATAATTGAAACGATTTTTAAGCCAGAAAGTGACGAATTAGCAAAAAATGCTCAAAATATGATCCTAATATGATCAAATTACAAATTTTGTCTAACCTTAAAATGCTCAATTTCTACTAGGGTACATAAAACATTTTTATCAACTGACGTTGTTAATTCTCGCATGTTAACTGATTTACTTATTGAGTATGTATTTGAAAGTTCGAATCAATACAGGTAATCCACATTATATTCTATTCATATGGTACTGCAAAACAATTAAGTAATTAATTTATTTTTTTTTCGAAAATCAATTTTTAGATACATCATTTTTACATTTTTTGCACTACCGTATCATGTTTGTAGTCAACAAATATTCCCAATCTATAATTTATGAAATTCTGTATCATGTATGTTATTAAATGTATATGTAATTTTTTTGCAGAATAAGTAAAGAAAGATTTACTGAATTAGCTAATCAATTAGCTATTATCTTTCAAACATCGTCAATATCCATTGAAGATCTGAAAGTAAGTTACTATTATCCATATCAGAAAGCGACCACTAGCCGAAAAAGTGTCAATCCTGGAGGTATATTGTACGAGAAATACTGTAACTATAGGCGAAAACTTATTGAATGTAAAGTTATAGCTAAGGAAGATGCATCATTACAAGATAAATTAGTTTGCAAAAGGACATGAAGAACATTATTACTATATCTGAGCATATGGATATAAAACATACTTATAATTGAAATACTAAATATGAATGTTTCGTATATACATTTCTTCAATTTCTTTCGTAAAATAAATTGTTGTGTAATTGTTATTATAAAGGATGAATCGTACAATTTATTAATGATCAAACGTTTTACCACTTATATTCAGATATTAATTTTTATAATTGTTTTATACACAGAATTACCAATAGTATTACAAAGAAGATACAATTGAGTGGTTAAAAAACAATGATGAACCAAAAGAGGAAGTTTTGAAAACTATGGCACGAATCATTTAGTTTCAGAGAACCTTATAAAACAATTAAAGCGTATTTTAAAAAATATAAGTGCTTGAATTCTTCTTTTTGACTTATTTTGGTAATTTATATTCTTTCATAGTATTTTTTCAACATATTTTCTAAATACTAATTATCACATTTATGTTTAGCTGATGAAAGATTTTGAGCAAATTTATCCTCAATTATACAATAAGTTTACTGATACATCAACAATAGCACCATTAGTTATTAACTACGCCTAAACAAAGAGCAAATTCCAGCGTTCAGATGATGAAGTATTTTATGCAGGTAATCAGTTTAATGGTAATAAAAGTAATTTATATTTACAATGCTGAAAACAGTTTTTATTTATATCAAGTTTAATTTTTTTTAAGTTAGTTATGTTATAATTTATGTTATAATTATGAAAGCTGTATTTATGTTGTATTTATGTTTTTTTTTTTCTCGTTTTAGGCAAATTAAACATTTTAGCATTATTACTTTTGCCCAGAATTTTTGAAGTTCATTTAAAAAAAAGGAAAGATTCTGAAGAGACTTTTGGGTGTCTATTAAAGCACGTGACAGAAGCATTTATTATAAACATTCAATGGATTTCAAGTGTGCGGTAAAATAACTATAGATATTATATGCATGATATTTTCGAAGGGGTTGTCAACCACACTATTATAAACATATGCGAATATTTAACTATAAAAAAGAAAAGCTTGTCGTTACAATTTTTGAATAATAGGCTACAAATGTTTGATGATGGTAATACCGAAACTGCAGTGATTCCTGAGATTAAAAGAGAGCATATTGTCACTAAAAAAGAGTTAAAGATGTCAGCATCAAAAATGATAAGTTTTGTTAGATGTTCTGGATTGATTATCGGTGATAGAATATTAGAAAACGATGAAGTATGGAATTTGTATCTTTTATTACGTAAAATATAACACTTCACCAAATATCGTACAGGGTCATATAATTGCATTATAAAACTTCATTACAGAGTTTCTTTATTTGTATAGAAATTTATTTGAAAATTTTAAATTTAAATTTCATGTTTTAATACATTTACCTACCATTTTGAAAGCAAATGGACCTGTAGTACATTTTTGGTGTATGCTTTATGAGGCGAAACAAAGAAAGTTTAAATTAACAGCGACTTCAACTACAAATCCCTGTTGAAAAGAACCACGTGGTAAACCACGCGGCTTTACCACGTGGTTTTACCACGTGGTAAAGCCGCGTGGTTGGTCGTGGTTACCACGTGGTATGGGTGTAAATATGATTTTAGAATAATAGTGCAATGGATGCAAATTCGAACAACTTACAGGATTGCAATAAAGAATTATATATTTAACCGTATCATTGAAATAAGTAAGGTCAAAAACTTTACGTGGTAAAACTGCGTAGTAAACCACGTATTAAAACTAAGGTAGTGGTTACAACGTGATGTTACTTGGGTTGTAATTAAATTATTTATTTAAATATTGTAAGATTTTAATTAAATTATATAATTAACAATAACATAAAACAATAATTACAATCCTATGAGTAGTCCAAATTCGTATTTTTTACAATTGCCTGCTAAAACAATTTTTACACTTACCACGTGGTTTTACCACGTGGTTTTACTACGAGGTTTACCCTTATCTGGGTTGGTTAAATCTTTTACGTTAAGGATAAAAGTGTAATTTAATTAAAATCCTATAAGTAGTCCACATTCTTTTTTTAGAATATTCTAAAACAATTTTTACAATTTTACAACGCGGTTTTACCACGCGCTTTTACCACGTGGTTTCACCATACGGTTATATCGCGTGAAACTTTATGGCTTTATATATTTTGTTGTTGCTAATTATATAATTTAATTAAAATATATAATTTAATTACAACCCTGGTAAAATCACTACTGGTTGTAACCACACCTTGTAAACTTTTTGACCTTACTTATTTGAATGATACGGTAATAAATATCTAATTTTTTATTGCAATCCTGTAAGTTGTTCGAATTTGCATCCATTACACTATTATTCTAAAATCATATTTACACCCATACCACGTGGTAACCACGACGAACCACGCGGTAAACCACGTGGTAAAACCACATGGTAAAACCGCGTGGTTTACCACGTGGTTCTTTTCAACAGGGATAGAATAAATTTATTGAAAACTTTAGGTAAGAGAAATCGATTAAATCTAGCGTATATGCAAATAAACGAAGATGTGAAAGTTAATCGCATTATTTATAAAGCTGATAGTAAAAATATCGATGACCATATAAAAAGCATGTACTTTGTACAAAGTACAAATGACATTTATTCTGTAAACTATGTTGAGTTAGATAGTTTAAAATATTCATTAAAAATGACATTTGTTATAGAGACGAATAATGATAATCAACCTACATTTGAAAAGGTAAACAAAATTTTTGTAGAAAACAAGGAGGTTTATTTGTTGTTGCAATTATTAACTAGTGAATATTTCCATGATCATTACTATGCTTACAAAGTACAAGCAAGATCATTTTCTATTTTAAAAGAAGTCTCTGAGTAAGCGGATATATACACCCATGTTTATTAGTAACTGAAAACAAAAACTTGTTTTAGCGACCAAATATATATTGTAATTATAAGCAAAACATGTATAATTTGTAATAATAAACAATTTAAAAAAAATTTAACTTTAGAAGCATAAATATTATTTTACCCCATTTTGTCAACTGAAAGCTATGTACTTAGTTATTTCCAACTTTTGTTTTTATAAAACACATTTATTAATTAGAGTATATAGAAAATTAAAAAATTAGAAAATTTAATTAACAATAATAATTATTATTATTATTTATATCTTACTTTCTAAATAAGTATGCATTTCGAAAACACATGCACGTATATGTATATATAACGTATTGAAGAAATGCATGCGTATATGCTTCCCATAACCTATTTTAAGAAAATATAAAAGTAACATTGCGATATTTATTAATAAAGTATATTTGTGCTAGATATATAAAATAGATATAATAATTCGTAATTACAATTAAAGGATAAAAAATACAACTTGAAAATAAAGGTATAAGAAATATCAAAGCTTATACGGTAATATTAGCCGAGGGCCTGGTTAATTCCGCGGAACCCGACCTCCATAGATTTTACGGTGGAACGTTTCGTAAAAATCGGCTATGTTAACCGAACATGTGCACCTATATTTTTTCGGTTAAAACAACCGAAAACTTCGGTAATATTCACGGAATTTTTATCTCAGTGCACTTTTACGGGAGTTATTTGATATCTGATAATAATATTAGTAAAAATTACTTCCAATTTGATCGCTTAGAACTCGAAAACAAATAGACTCAAACCAAAAATCAGAAGAAAGTTGAGTTCAAGTAGCTATGATGAAAAAAGCTCAAATAACTTGATTTGGAGCAAAGTTATGAAGAAAATAAGAAATTAAAGAAATTTTAATCAAAATTGAATATGTAAAATTAATTTGAAATTTTTATTTAGAATAAAACAGATAAATTTTACTTTAGAATAAAACATACCTATTGTACTCTTTGCCCACTGTGGTTGGTGGAATTTCCCAGAGCACGGCGTTCTTTAAAAAAAAAGGCATTTCGTCCTCGATCTCCAGCTTGGTCTCCTCAGTAAGGAACTGGAGATCTTACCTTAGATGCTGTCGCAAGATGAACCGCAACGCTAGCAAGATGTTCTGCGGCTATATATATAGAAAAGAGATGACGATCTCTCCAACGAGTGTAGAGAGATAGTCGTTTCCATCTGGTGGTGGGACAAACTACCAGCCAGAATGCGACGTACGCAACCGAGTCGCAAGTTATTTGAAACAAAATGAATTTATCGTTCGTAAATATGTATATGTATATAATATATAACATCGGTCCTACCGAATTAAATTTTTTACTTTAGAATAAAAAGTGAGTAGATTATGTATATTTATAAAAAAACAATATTTTAAATAAACAAGTATGTATTTACTAGAAACAGAAGGTTTTTTAAGGAATGAATTTGATTATAATAATCAAGATAAATATATGGGCTCTGTAACTAAAGGAAAAAATAAATTGGATATAATTATGGATTAAAACGCAAATTTTGAAAAAGGGTGCAAATGACGAAATGCGGGAGAAATGGAAGAAACAGGTTTTGATTTATATGCAGCTAAAATGTTATCAATAGTTCTTTAAAATTAATACAAAAATTTATTTAATTCGTCATTAAATAATTAATTTTAGGAGGTGAAGTTCTATTTAGATCCGTTTAAAATATTCCAAAATTTTAATAAGTAGTTACTAAATACTACAATTTAGTAAGTATATGCACTTTACTATTTTTGGTAAGTTAATTTTTCATTATCATTTATAATTATTAAAATATAAAATTAAACTTTATAGGAATTCATATAGTTTAAAATTTACAGTTAACATTCAATATGTCTTTATTTTTTTTGTTATTTTTATTCTGATTTCATTATACTAAATTTTGGTAAAAACTTTTATTTATAAATTATAATCGTATTTAAAAAAAAATTAAAATTTTGGTATAAAACCCAAAGCACTATAGCAATACCTCTAAGGTGTTGTGTGAATCTGTTTAATTTTTAAGGAGTCCATGGTAGTGAAAAAATAATACAATTTAAAACATTATTTTAACTAAATTAATTACGAAAAACCTTTTTCGAAATTAAAAATAGGGGGTTGGCGCGCGAAGCGCGCAGTGGGGAGAGGCCAAATTAGTACACTGAAAAAAAATTTTAGTGAAATCAAATAAAATTTATTTGATCTAACTAAATTATTTACTTGTATTCTCCCAGTGGTATATTTGGTTGCCTCAACCAAATGAAAATGTTCTAAACAAATAAATATTTAGGTGTTTTGACAAATTTGATTCTTCAAACAAATAAATATTTAGTTGTTTCGACAAATTTGATTCTACAAACAAACAAATATTTAGTTGTTTCGACAAATTCAGTTCTACAAACAAATAAATATTTAGTTGTTTAGACAAATTTGATTCTACACACAAACAAATATTTATTTGTATCAACCAAATATTTAGTAACAGCATTAATAATTTTGGTTTATTTTTGCATAAAAGAATTTACTTCATTATCATTACAGTAACTTATTTATTAGTTATTAATGTTTTACGATACTTACTGGGAATGATTTTTAGGAGTTTGTTTCAATCACCAAATTTCTTTTTCCTTGCTTTACTTTCTAAAACGCATGACTTAATTTATGGATAATTTTATCGCACTCGGAAATAAACGCATTTATATATTCGCACATCGCATCGGTACAATTGTATACGCACACACTCTGCAAGTTGTTAAATTTTCTTATATACTAATCATGAGAAAAGTTAGTCGTTTGCGTGTAACCTGGATCCACCTAGTGGACGTTATCTGAAACTACTATTTTTAACAAACGGTTTATTTAATTGTAATAAATATTGCATACATATTTATTTAAAATTCGTTAATTCGTAATAAATCATATGCTGTGAGCAAGTATATATATTTAATTGCTTTTACTAAATATTTATTAATCGTATAATAATTTTGAATAATAATTCCAAATAATCAATTTGTTAATTCGTAATAAATCATTTGTTGTGAGCAAGTATATATATTTATTTGCTTTTACTAAATATTTATTAAGCGTATAATAATTTTGAATAATAATTCTAAATAATCAATTTCTTAATTCGTAATAAATCATTTGTTGTGAGCAAGTATATATATTTATTTGCTTTTACTAAATATTTATTAAGCGTATAATAATTTTGAATAATAATTTTAAATAATCAATTTATTAATTCTTAATAAATCATTTGTTGTGAGCAAGTATATATTTATCTGTTTTTACTAAATATTTATTAATCGTATAATAATTTTGAATAATAATTCCAAATAATCAATTTGTTAATTCGTAATAAATCATTTGTTGTGAGCAAGTATATATATTTATTTGCTTTTACTAAATATTTATTAAGCGTATAATAATTTTGAATAATAATTCTAAATAATCAATTTCTTAATTCGTAATTTGAGCAAGTATATATTATTTGCTTTTACTAAATATTTATTAAGCGTATAATAATTTTGAATAATAATTTTAAATAATCAATTTATTAATTCTTAATAAATCATTTGTTGTGAGCAAGTATATATTTATCTGTTTTTACTAAATATTTATTAAACGTATTATAATTTTGAATAATAATTTCAAATAATCAATTTGTTTATTCGTAATAAATCATTTGTTGTGAGCAAGTATATATTTATCTGTTTTTACTAAATATTTATTAAACGTATTATAATTCTGAATAACAATTACAAATAAATCAATTTATTTATTTCAAATAAATTTTTTGTTGTGAACAAGTATATATTTAGTTTTTTCTACTAAATATTTATTAAGCGTCATATAATAATTACAAATAAACTAATTTATTCGTTTCTAATAAATCATTTGTTTCGAGTAACTATATGTTTAGTTATTTCCAATAAATTATACTTGAATCAACTAAATACATATGCACATAAATCAAAAATGTCATTTCAACTAAATATTTATTTCATTCAATTAAATTTTATTTGTATTAAATAAATTTATTGTTCAACAAAATGATTTGGTTGATTCAAATAAATTTTTTTTTTAGTGTATATATATATATATAAATATTTCGACGCCGCCGTGTCTAAGATTTCAGGATTCAATATATATATATATATACAAACACACACATACGTATATATATATATATATATATTGTATATAAATAGTTCGCCGCCGTCCTGTCCAAGATTTCAGGGTTCTAATATATGCCGCTGTGTATAAAAATTTTTCACTCCCCATATATGGGCATTCATATATATGGTTCCAGAGACTACAGTACATACATAGATACATATATATATGTATATATATATGTGTGTGTGTGTGTGTGTGTGTGTGTGTGTGTGTGTGTTTTTTTTTTTTTTTTTTTTTTTTTTTTTTTTTTTTTCCGAAGAGGTGGAGAAATGCTTAATGCACCATGACTGGAGCCATGCGAGACTCCCCGTGTGTGGGACTCTCCTACCGAAGGATGTCGATAGGCATACCCACTAAAACTCCACCTCTTTTCTTACCTTTATTCCCCCGCGGAAACCGCCGCAAGGCATTACTTCGCGGGGGAAGGCACGGCTAGATTAGCCCACTACTGTTGCTATCGCAACTCCTGTCTCCTCTTCTCTTCTGATGAGACCCAGCCTGTCCACTACGGACGTACAGAGGGTCACTACCGCGTTCCATCCCTCCTGGGAGTCAAGCAGGCACGCCCCGATGCCCTCAGGGGTGAGGGGACCGCTCCAAGTGACTTGAAACTGGTCCCGTTCCTCCCTGAAACGAGGACACCATAAGAGGACGTGTTCCACGTCTTCGTCCACCCCTGGACAAGCCGGGCACTCTGCGCTGCCGTAGACCCCTATACGAAATAGGTAGCTACGGAAGCATCCGTGCCCGGTCAGCACCTGGGTAAGCTGGAAACTGACGAAGCCGTGTTTCCTGCTCGCCCACTCCTGGATCCGCGGGATTATGCGGTAGGTCCAGCGGCCGTCCCTGGCTGAGTCCCATCTCCGCTGCCACTCCTCTACGGTCCGCAATGACCATCGGTTATGGCAGCGATTCTCTTCTACGCGTCGCCCACCCTCACGGTGTCTTTCAGCTCTCTCGGCTGCCAGGAGGTCGAAGGGGGCGGTCCCCGCGATCACCGAGAGCGCAATGTCAGATACGGTTCGGTACGCCCGGGCCACCCTTAGCGCAGCTATCCTGCAGGCTCTCTGACACGGAGCACCAAAGCTCTTGTGCCTGTTCAGGGCATCAGCCCAGATAGGAGCTCCGTGCATCGGCAAGTATTTTATAGATATCAACAGAAATTTTTTATTTATTTATTAGAGTTTCACTTTCAGTAATTTTATTATTCATTATTAAATATTCCACGTTGAATTTGTGTATCTAGACAGTACTTTATATAAAACACCTTCAACGAATCAACATTCGCAAGAATGGTTTCCAATCACACTTTCAAAAATGTTATCTGTTAGAAATATCTTTAATTATTACTTACATCCTATTTCAAATTATATTTTGATTAAACTCCATAAAAAGTTTCTGCAATAGAAAATACTGAAATCAAAGCGGAATAATCGACAAGTAATTTAATTTAAATATTGATTTATTTGGTTTGCTTAAACTCTATAAAAAGTTTTTATTTCAGTAATTCAATTGCAGAAACTTTTTATAGAGCATAATATTATACACACACCAATATATATATATAAAGGGGAACTTTAGGCCCTATTTTTAGGGCGCAAAAACGCGAAATTCGTGCGTGGTTCTCCTTTAAATCTGGCCAAATATTTGACTAGAGATTGTGAAAGAGCACAAAATTCTACATTAGAATATGTGGAAGCAAAATGTAAAATGTCTATATCAATATGTATAACATATAAATATTCCGCCGCGGCCGTGTCTAAGATTGCAGGATTGGGGACTACCCTCCTGTACATATATAAATATATATCTCTCTATAATATATAAATATTTCGCCGCCGCCGCCGCCGCCGCCGTGTCTAAGAATTCAGAATTCAACATATATATATATGTTTTATATATATATGTCATATATATATATATGTTATATATATATATGTTATATCTCTCTATAATATATAATAATATTTCGCCGCCGCCGCCGCCGCCGCCGTGTCTAAGAATTCAGAATTCAACATATATACATATATATGTTTTATATATATATGTCATATATATGTTATATATATATGTTATATATATATGTCATATATATATGTCATATATATATATATATGTGTGTGCGTGTGTGTGCGTGTGCGTGTGCGTGTGTTGCGTGTGCTTGTGTGTGTGTGTGTGTGTATGTGGGTGTGTGTTGAGTGTGAGTGTGCGTGCGGCGGAATATTTATGTAATATATATATTTTAAAATTGTTTTTTCAAGAATAGATAATATATGTGTTTTTTCCGTGCGCAAAAAAAAAGTTGTGAATATAACTTGAAAGAATGTGTATTAGTTTACTCATTCCTGATAAAACTCATAAAATTTTTACACCTATACACAAAAATAAAAACGGACCTAAAATTTAATGTAATGCTTTAAAGGCAGATGCACAATTTTCGAAGATAAAATAAATATTAATCAAGTATAACATACACTTTTCCAAATATCCATATGTGATATATACAATAGTTTAAAAATTAAATACATTAATTATTGCATTTTTAAGATAATTCTATTATGAACAGTAATGGCAAAAGAAAATACAAATTTTAACAGTGGCAATATAAAATACGAATTACATTTGAAAAGTTTTTCAAAAACTATTAATTTAGGAGCATTTAATTTAAATATTTTTTAAATTAATATTTCAAAATTGTATGGATATACAAGTGAGTAGATTATGTATATTTATAGAAAACAATATTTTAAATAAACAAGTATGTATTTATTAGAAACAGAAGGTTATTTAAGGAATGAATTTGATTATAATAATCAAAATAAATATATGGGCTCTGTAACTAAAGGAAAAAATAATTTGGATATAATTATGGATTAAAACGCAAATTTTGAAAGAGGGTGCAAATGACGAATTACGGGAGAAATGGAAGAAACAGGTTTTGATTTATATGCCGCTAAAATGTTATCAATAGTTCTTTAAAATTAATACAAAAATTTATTTATTTATTTAAGGCGATGTAATACCCAAATTACAGGAACCTACCTCTAAAATCCGAAAAATTTAAAAAACTAATGGAATTAAAAATCTGAAAAAATTTACAGATAATGTTGAAAGCAAATAGTTTACCAAAAGTGTCCTTTATTGATCGTCACGAACCAATGGTGTTTACAGATGTTTATTTAAGTTACAAAATATGCCGACGTTTCGGACGTTTTTACGCCGTCCCTTTTCAAGGCTAAAAAATTAATAATTTACAAAATATATAGATTAATACCCAGTAGTGAAATATTTACATCGATGTCACAAAAACAATTCATAACTCACCAAATTCTAACAAAACTCAAAAGAACCACATAGTCACGCTTAGTCAAATCGTCGTGCGAGTTCGTTGAACCATCGGAGGGTGTTGTTCTGCATAGTGTCATCGACCTCGTCTGTGTATATTCAGCCATAAAGGACAACTCATCAATAAAGGACACTTTTTATTAAACATTACTTGAACGAACGATAGATTCATTTAAGCAAATAGTTTACCGTTACAGAGCGATTTTTTCAAAATAATTAATTTAAAATGAATTATTTAGAAATTACCATTTTTTGGTCGGTAATATATAGCTAAAAACAATGCTGTACGGCTGCTCAAAAATCTCGTTGATTTATTTATAAAAAAAATTTGAAAAAATTCATAGAAAGTTTTATTACTCTTAAAGTACAACATATTAATGACATACCCTATTACAAAATCTCACGTGAGATCTCATGCCAAAATCTCATCCGACTTTTCACCCGGACCGCTGCTTAAACTTCTCAAATAATAGGAAATCAATTTATGTATATGGTGTGACGTAGCGTTTCCTACATAAATGTGGGGAATCCCGTACACCACGTACAATAAATAATAATAATAATAATAATAATCTCAATAAATATGCGTATATTTGTTGAAACAATATGGGGTGATTAATATTCGTTCTTCGTCCTGTCAAGATGGCTGACTCAGCACGTGCACGAACTTCTTACCTGTGCCGTGGATCCTTGTCTCGCCAACGGGAAAATGGCGGGACTAATAGAGTTCTTTCCTATATAATTAATTACGACCACAGAGGGAATAATCGAAATCACACAAAGGGGAATGAATTTAATTGTCCATGTAAGGGAGTAATCAATTATTTATTCACTTCACATTATTCATAATCTATTCTTACAAGTTTAAATCTTATAGACGAAGTAGCGAACTATTAACTAACATAGGAAAAATTATAGTACGAAATTTTAATCACAATTTATAACAATCATTTACTTAAAATCCCAAAATCAAATAATCGAGGTAGTAAACCCTCGTTACATCACCGCGATACCGAAAATAATCCAACAAAACAATATATGCATTAACGAAATAACTTGGCCGGCGTGCAGTCCACTTACCGCACGCGAGTCGATATTTCCAAAATCTTTTAATAATAATTTCCTGGACTTCCTCTCAACTAAATCCTTTATCGAACGATAACTCTTTATAATAATCTCCTTCTTCTTCCAACAATACTATCCTCAATACTACAATAATCTATAATAATCCACAACCTTTACAATAATCTCTGAATACTTTTAAAAACACTGGCGTCTCGTTTCACGGATCAGCTAGTAATGATTCCTCTCCTCCTTTTTCCGGTTTCTTCTTCCTTTTTCCTACATTTCCTTCAAGGCCGACCCGCGGCGCTGTCAACTTCCTTCATTTAAACATGGCACCCGTTTTCCCATCATTGGCAGGCCAACAGGTGCTATCGATACTACTGCCACCTTCATTCCTCCAGTATTATTCCTCCAAACTTTAGCGGTGCGAGTATCATTTTCAGTCCCAAGTGTTAACTGGGCTAGCGCCTCCACTTGTGCAATTCGCACTCTTCCTTTCTCTCTCTCACACATGGGAGTTGAGTACGAGAGAGTCCCGCGCTTCGTTGCGCCTGCGCGCTCTCTCGGTAGTCCTCGTGGTGCAAGCGAGTGAGTTCCCCCCTCTCCGCCGCCGCCTATGTACACGCATGCGGCAGTACTGCTTCGCGCGCGAGTCTGTTCTCTCTCCGTCTCTCTCGCTTTCGTGTTTACAAATACACGGCGGTTGTGCGGTGTTCCGAGCCTGGTGCGGTTTCACGGCGACGACGTCTACGAGGAAAGGAGTTCCCATCACCTGGAGGTGTTGTTCGCGCGGGTCGGCGTTCCCATCATCTTCCTTCACCAGCAGCGAGTAACCTCTCTCTCTTCTCCAACTGACTCGACGTTTACGGTAAGTGTTATTCGTTTATTCTTTTCTTTTCCTCTCCGACATGTAAAACAAACCAATTTAATTCCATTATTTCCTATCCTCTCCTTTTGTTTATTCATACAATTCGGTGATGAGAATGGCTAAAGCTTATTGTTATACATTGTTTACCTTTTTCCTTAACCTCTCTAATACCACATGTCAACCTTACCTCTAACCTATCCTATACACTACATTTTTTTACAAACTCTTCTCATGTAGTTTAAACAATTATGTGATTCGTTATCATTCTAATTTATAATCTTCCCTACAGGTAACGATGCCCAGGACCAGCAGGAGCCAGTGCCAAGGAGTCGCCAATCAACAAATGTAGGAGTTTTCCCTTGACCCAGGAGGAGGTATCCATGCATTTACACACAGGTAATGCACAGGCATTACCTGTGTTAGGTAAGATGTTCCAACTTTAGTAACTTTGTTTTATTAACTATATATTAATATTATATATTTGTGTTTCAGCTGTTGGACGACGACAAAGTTAAATAAAAATACTATTTATTATGTGAGGTATTTACTACCTCACAATGGTGAGTCACTTATTAAGTGATAACACCCCCCAGATGAGTTCAAAAATCAAGGTTTCAAAGCGTTTTAAGCATATGTTCGGTTTTTAGAAATATTTTCGATCGTTGAAAATTTCTCACGTGAGATCTAATGTGAGAAATTTCTAAAAATCGAAAATATGTCTGAAACGCTTTGAAACCTCGATTTTTGGACTTATCTGGGGGGTGTTATCACTTACTAAGTGACTCACCATATTCAAAAATTGATTTCCTATTATTTGAGAAGTTTAAGCAGCGGTCCGAGTGAAAAGTCGGATGAGATTTTGGCATGAGATCTCACGTGAGATTTTGTGTTAGGGTAGGACTTTTGGCGATGATCCTTCGTCATTAAATAAATTAATTTTAGGTGGTGAAGTTCTATTTATAACCGTATAAAATAATCCAAAATTTTAATAAGTAGTTACTAATTACTACAATTTATAATTATTAAAATATAGATTTAGGCTTTATAAGAATTCATATAGTTTAAAATTTACAGTTAACGTTTAATATGTCTCTATTTTTTTATTATTTTATTCTGATTTAATTACACTAAATTTTGGTAAACTTTTATTTATAAATTATAATAACTATAGCAATACCTCCAAGGTATACTACTATTTATTACTACTATTATATTATTATTTTCTACTGTTATATTGCATTGGGTTTTATACCAAAAATTTAATTTTTTTTTAAATACGATTATAATCTATAAATAAAAGTTTTTACCAAACTTTAGTGTAATGAAATCAGAATTAATAAAAAAATAGAGACATATTAAATGTTAACTGTAAATTTTAAACTATATGAATTGTTATAAAGCTTAAATTTATATTTTAATAATTATAAATTTTAATGAAAAATCAACTTCAGAAAAATAGTAAAGTGCATATTCTTACCAAATATTAGTATTTAGTAACTACTTATTAAAATTTTGGATAATTTCAAACGGATCTAAATAGAACTTCACCTCCTAAAATTAATTTATTTAAGGATGTTCTATGGTTACTTCAAAGTTAACAGAATTTAATGAAATTGAAGCATATTATTTGTAAGAGTGTCCGAAATGTCTATGAATTTTCTCAATATTTTTTTCCAAATTTTGAAGACATGCGACATAGAAGTTGACGTCTTATATAGGCTTATATGGAGACTCGGAAAGAATGTGATTGACTTTAGAGTGCGATTGATGAAAAGTGTACAAAATTTAATAAAAAACTAGAAACATCACAAGTGAATATAAATAAAGCGGTATGCAAAATTTGAACCCATGTCACCGCGAAAAAGAAATTAATGAAAAGATTAACAAAAAGTTAAGTTCATAGACCGTGCGGGGAGCTGCGCGGTCGTAGTAACGGTGTGCGCGGAGAGAGGGTAGACTCCCTCTCTTCCCTCCACGGCAAGACGCCATAGAACATCCTTAATGCCAAGGATCATCACCAAAAGTTCTATGTCATTAATATTTTGTACTTTTAGAGAAATAAAACTTTCTTCTTAAATAAATAAATTTTTGTATTAATTTTAAAGAACTATTGATAACATTTTAGCGGCATATAAATCAAAACCTGTTTCTTCCATTTCTCCCGTAATTCGTCATTTGCACCCTCTTTCAAAATTTGCGTTTTAATCCATAATTATATCCAAATTATTTTTTCCTTTAGTTACAGAGCCCATATATTTATTTTGATTATTATAATCAAATTCATTCCTTAAATAACCTTCTGTTTCTAATAAATACATACTTGTTTATTTAAAATATTGTTTTCTATAAATATACATAATCTACTCACTTGTATATCCATACAATTTTGAAATATTAATTTAAAAAATATTTAAATTAAATGCTCCTAAATTAATAGTTTTTGAAAAACTTTTCAAATGTAATTCGTATTTTATATTGCCACTATTAAAATTTGTATTTTCTTTTGCCATTACTGTTCATAATAGAATTATCTTAAAAATGCAATAATTAATGTATTTAATTTTTAAACTATTGTATATATCACATATGGATATTTGGAAAAGTGTATGTTATACTTGATTAATATTTATTTTATCTTCGAAAATTGTGCATCTGCCTTTAAAGCATTACATTAAATTTTAGGTCCGTTTTTATTTTTGTGTATAGGTGTAAAAATTTTATGAGTTTTATCAGGAATGAGTAAACTAATACACATTCTTTCAAGTTATATTCACAACTTTTTTTTTGCGCACGGAAAAAACACATATATTATCTATTCTTGAAAAAACAATTTTAAAATATATATATATATATGGGGTATTCCACGTGAAGTGGTCCGATCAAAATTTTAAAATGCACCAAATTTTGGGTACACTTTGCAAATGTTTTTCAGAATACAGAAAAAAATTTTTAGGTACTGGAATCTATTTGTCAAAAGTTATTCTAACCTCAAAAAGTGAATTTTTCCATATTTTTTTCAATACCAGCTGGGTTTACCGCTATATAACTCAAAATCTATCAACTTTTACTATAGAACATTATATGTAACATTCGTTGCTAATTATATCTAGAATTTATTCTTCTGGGTTAGAATTTCTAATCTCAAGGTCTATGTTACATAAACTACATGTCAATATTCAACTTGAAAAAAGTGCAAGTGCGCCACCTTTGATTTTATCATCCAAAAGTCTAAAAGAAAGCTTGGAGCAATACCTTTCAAATGGTCTGTAGCATTTTTATGGCCTTCAAATCTGTAAAAAGTTATGACAATTTAAGAAAGAGAAAAAATTCACAAAAATTAACATGGTAATTCCCATTTAAATTTTTAAAAAAATTTCGTGTTTCTTTTAATTGTCATAACTTTTTACAGAATTGGAGGCCATAAAAATGCTTCAGACCATTTGAAAGGTATTGCTCCAAGCTTTCTTTTAGACTTTTGGATAAAAAAATGAAAGGTGGCGCACTTGCACTTTTTTCAAGTTGAATATTGACATGTAGTTTATGTAACATTGATCTTGAGATTAGAAATTCTAACCCAGAAGAATAAATTCTAGATATAATTAGCAACGAATGTTACATATAATGTTCTATAGTAAAAGTTGATAGATTTTGAGTTATATAGCGGTAAACCCAGCTGGTATTGAAAAAAATATGGAAAAATTCACTTTTTGAGGTTAGAATAACTTTTGACAAATAGATTCCAGTACCTAAAAATTTTTTTCTGTATTCTGAAAAACATTTGCAAAGTGTACCCAAAATTTGGTGTATTTTAAAATTTTGATCGGACCACTTCACGTGGAATACCCCATATATATTATACTGAAACAAGTGGAGATACTTTTCTACCATTCCAAGGTAAGTGCATAAATTTTTTTGCAATAATCATGCTACTAGATTCATCGTTATAAGGCAACAAATATACATTTCTATTAATATTTCGGGCACTTTTCCCGGATATTTTGACCATAAGTGATCTTAATGATTTAGACCCACTCTGGAAATTTTTAGGCAGTTTCTGACTATAAAAAGACATCTTTTAGACAGTATTAGGTTACCAGAGTCCGGAGCAGAATTGCTGATTTTCACTATTTAAGGTTTAAATGGCTTACAAGAGTGTGACAGCATACATTTATGTCTTTAAAAGTATTTTTAATTAAAAGTTCGGAAAATTTTACAAAAAAAGTCATACTTATGTTTTTAGTGAAAAATGCATCCCCTGGGAGCTAAAAATTCATGAAAATGGGCATATAATGCAAAAAAGTGCTAAAATGTCAACTTTGACTCTCTGTAACTTAAAATAATGGCCCAGAAAAAATCTGAAAAAATTCAGGAGAACTACTGGATACCTCTAAAACATATTCCCACAGTTATAACAATATTTATTTTTTTCATCTTCGATGTCACAGAGAACCACCCATATATATACTAGGGGGGCTTCGCCCCCCTGCGCGCTTCGCGCGCCAACCCCCTATTTTTAATTTCGAAAAAGGTTTTTCGTAATTAATTTATTTAAAATAATGTTTTAAATTGTATTATTTTTTCACTACCATGGACACCTTAAAAATTAAACAGATTCATACAACACCTTGGAGGTATTGCTATAGTTATTATAATTTATAAATAAAAGTTTACCAAAATTTAGTGTAATGGAATCAGAATAAAAATAATAAAAAAAAATAGACATATTAAATGTTAACTGTAAATTTTAAACTATATGAATTCTTATAAAGCTTAAATTTATATTTTAATAATTATAAATGTTAATGAAAAATTAATTTACCAAAAATAGTAAAGTACATATACCTACTAAATTGTAGTATTTTAGTTAACAACTTATTAACATTTTGGATTATTTTAAACCGTTATAAATAGCGAAATTCACCTTCTAAAATTAATTTATTTAATGACGAACGATCATCGCCAAAAGTTCTATGTCATTAATATTTTGTACTTTAATAGTAATAAAACTTTCTTCTTAATTAAATTAATTTTTGTATTATTTTTAAAGAATTATTTATAAAATTTTAGCGCTATATAAATAAAAACCTGTTTCTTCCATTTCTCCCGTGATTCGTAATTTGCACTCTATTTCAAAATTTGCGTTTTAATCCATAATTATATCCAATTTATTTTTACTATGCAGAGCCCAAATATTTATTTTGATTATTATAAACAAATTCATTTCTTAAATATCCTTCTATTTCTAATAAATACATACTAGTTTATTTAAAATATTGTGTTATATAAATATAAATTATCTATACACTTATATATCCATACAATTTTGAAATATTAATTTAAAAAATATTTAAATTAAATGCTCCTAAATTAATAGTTTTTGAAAATCTATTCAAATGTAATTCGTATTTTATATTGCCACTGTTAAAATTTGAATTTTCTTTTGCCTATACTATAATAGAATTATCTTAAAAATGCAATAATTAATATACTTAATTTTTAACTTATTGTATATTTCACATATAGATATTTGGAAAAGTGTATGTTATACTTGATTAATATTTATTTAATTTTCAAACAATTTTGCATCTGTATTTAAAGCATTACATTGCATTTTAGATCCGTTATTATTATTGGGTATACGTTTACAAATTTTATGAGTTTTATCAAGAATGAGTAGATAAATAGACTTTCTTTCAAGTTATGTTCACAACTTTTTTTGCGCACGGAAAAAATACGTATATTATGTATTCTTGAAAAAACAATTTTAAAATATATATATATATATATTATATAAATATTACGCCGCACGCACACACACCCACATACATACATACACATATATACATATATATGGTCTATTTCACGTCGAGTGGTACGATGAAAATTTTAAATCACTCCAAAATTTGAGAACAGGCTGGAAACATCTTCCAGAACATACAAAAAAAATTTAAGTGTTAAAAATAATTTGCTTAAGAGTTATTCGACCATGAAAAGTGGAAATTTTTCAATTTATTAGAAAAATTTCTATTTTTAAAGCCATTTATCTCAAAATCTGTTGATTTTTTTGAAAAAACATTACAAACAACTTTTGTTTAAATTAATCTTTAGAACTTATCTACCATGGTTACATTTCTTAATTTTAAAATCTCGAAGAGATAGAACACCCGGACATATTGAATATCAAAAAAAGGCTACCACACCATAATCGATTTTAATCTAACACCTCTCAAAAGTTCACATTTTTCGCGAGCTTTCGAATGGCTTGGGTTCGCTTATTGGCCAAGACCGCTGTTGTAAGTTATGCCTCATAAACCTCATAAAATCACTAATTTTCACGTATTTTAGAACATAACTTACACCAAAGGTGTAATATATATATAATATATATATATGGAGTGTTCCACGTAAAGTGGTCCGATCAAAATTTTAAAATGCACCAAATTTTGAGTACACTTTGCCAATTTTTTTGCAGAATACAGAAAAAAATTTTTAGGTACTGGAATTTATTAGCTCAAAAGTTATTATAACCTCAAAAAGTGAATTTTTCCATATTTTTTTCAACACCAGCTGGGTTTACCGCTATATAACTCAAAATCTATCAACTTTTACTATACAAACATTCGTTGCTAATTATGTGTAGAATTTATCCTTCTGGGTTAGAATTTCTAATCTTAAGGTCAATGTTACATAAACTACATGTCAATATTCAACTTAAAAAAGTGTAAGTTCGCCGCAATTGATTTTTTTATCCAAAAGTCTAAAAGAAAGCTTGGAGCAATACCTTTCAAATAGTCTGTAGCTTTTTATGGCCTTCAATTCTGTAAAAAGTTATGATAATTTAAAGAAAGACAAAAAATTCACAAAAATTAACATGGTATTTCCCATTTAAATTTTTAAAAAATTTGGTTTTTGTGTGTTCAAAAAATGTGATCTTTTGAGCGGTGTTAGATCAAAATCGATTGTGGCGTGGTCGCCTTTTTCTCATATTCAATATTTCCGGGCGTTCTATCTCTTCGAGATTTTAAAATCAGGAATTGTAACCCAAGTAGATAAGTTCTAAAGATTATTTTGAACAACAGTTGTTTATAATGTATTTTAAAAAAATCAATAGATTTTGAGATAAATAGCTTTGAAAATAATAATTTCTCTAAAAAATTGAAAAATTTCCATTTTTCATGGTGGAATAACTCTTAGGCAAATTATTTTTAACACCTCAAATTTTTTTTCTATCTTCTGAAAGATATTTCCAGTCTGTTCACAAAATTTGGAGTGATTTCAAATTTTCATCGTACCACTGATGTGAAATAGCCCATATATATGGTAATGAACAATTAACTTACCAAAAATAGTAAAGTGCATATACTTAATTGTAGTATTTAGTAAAAACCTATTAAAATTTTAGATTATTTGAAACGGATTTAATAGAACTTTACCTCCTAAAATTAATTTATTTAAGTCATCGCTAAGAGTTCTACATGTCATTAATATTTTGTACTTTAAGAGTAATAAAACTTTCTTCTTAATTAAATTAATTTTTGTATTAGCTTTAAAGAATTATTTATAACATTTTAGCGGTATATAAATAAAAACCTGTTTCTTCCATTTCTCCCGTAATTCGTAATTTGCACCCTCTTTCAAAATTTGCGTTTTAATCCATAATTATATCCAATTTATTTTTCCCTTTAGTTACAGAGCCCATATATTTATTTTAATTATTATAAACAAAGGCATTCCTTAAATAACCTTTTGTTTCTAATAAATACATACTTGTTTATATAAAATATTGTTTTATATAAATATACGTAATCTACTTACTTATATATCCATACAATTTTTAAATTTTGATTTGAATAATATTTAAATTAAATACTACTAAAATAATAATTTTCGAAAAATTTTTGAAATGTAATTCGTATTTTATATTGCCTCTGTTAAAATTTGAATTTTCTTTTGCCATTACTGTTTATAATAGAATTATCTTAAAAATGCAATAATTAATGTATTAATTTTTTATTGTATATTTCACATATAGATATTTGAAAAAGTGTATGTTATACTTGATTAATATTTATTTTATCTTCGTAAAATTGTGCATATTTTTAAAAACATTACATTAAATTTTAGGTCCGTTTTTATTTTATGAGTTTTATCAGGAATAAGTAAACTAATACACATTCTTTCAAGTTATATTCACAACTTTTTTTTTGCGCACGGAAAAAATACATATATTATCTATTCTTGGAAAAACAAATAACACGTACACACACACACACACACACACGCACACACATACACACACACACACACTTCTGAGTTAGAATTTCTAATTTCAATGTAAATGTTATATAAAATACGTGCCAATATTCAACTTAAAAAAAGTGTAAGTGCGCTACAATTGATTTTTTATCCAAAAGTTTGAAAGAAAGCTTGGAGCAATACCTTTCAAATAGTCTGTAGCATTTTTATGGCCTTCAGTTCTGTAAAAAGTTATGAATTATCTTAAAAATGCAATAATTAATGTATTTAATATTTAACCCATTGTATATATCACATATGGATATTTGGAAAAGTGTATGTTCACACACACACACTCGCACACACACTAAAACACACACACACATACACACACACACACACACACACACACACACACACACACACACACACACACACACACACACCCTGTTTCCAGAACATCGGAAAAGGGCAGCAGAGACGGGCCTGATGGCCACCTTTGGTGCAGCCAAGTCGCCAGTCATTAGTGAAGCCGAACTGAGGATGGCCGCTAAGGGTATTTCCGTACGTAAAGCCCCAGGGCCTGACGGAATACCTGGCCTGGCCGTCAAGACAGCGGCGATGAGTGCTCCGGGCTTGTTCCTGGACGCATTCAACGCATGCATAAGAGGAGGTTGCTTCCCGGCCCAGTGGAAGACGCAGAGGCTGGTACTCCTACCAAAGGGAAACAAACCCCCGGAGGAGCCATCATCTTACCGCCCGCTCTGTCTACTGGATATAGTTGGGAAGCTCCTGGAGCGGGTGATCTGCGCCAGGCTTGCAGAGGCCATCGGTCGGGCCGGAGACCTCTCCGACAACCAGTTCGGCTTCCGAAAGGGTCGATCGACCATGGATGCTGTAGGCAGAGTTGTTGGCATAGCCACAAACGCCATCAATGCTGGTCGGAGTGCAAGGCGGATGTGTGCCATCATCACCTTGGACATCCGGAATGCCTTCAACTCTGCCAGATGGGACGACATCATGCTGTCCCTGCAGCACTTCCAAGTGCCACTCTATCTCAGGGAGGTCACCTCGAGTTACCTGACTGACCGTACTCTGCTCTACGACACCGACGATGGTGTGCACTCCCACAACATCACGGGAGGCGTGCCGCAGGGTTCGGTCATTGGGCCCCTACTCTGGAACGTTGTCTATGACGGCCTGCTTAGGCAGCAACTTCCGGAGGGTGTCTCGATGGTGGCTTTCGCGGACGACGTGGCGCTAGTTGTGGTCGCAAAGAGTGTCGAAGAGATCGAATATCTCGGAGACGTCTCTATAGAAGTGGTCGCCACTTGGTTGAGAGACCACGGACTTAGGCTGGCGGCGGAAAAAACGGAGGCGGTGTTCATCTCTCGCACAAAAAAGGAGAGGACCGCCACCTTCACGGTAGGTAAAGAACGGATACGGTCGGTGAAAAACGTTGAAGTATTTAGGGGTCACACTAGACGCGCGGCTGTCGTTCAAACACCATCTCGCGAACGCAGGCTCAAAGGCGGCAAAGGTGGCCCGTGCGCTGGCGGGCATCATGCCCAACATCGGAGGACCCCAGCAACCGCGAAGGTCTCTCCTTGCCTCGGTGGTGAGCTCAGTAATTTTATACGGAGCTCCTATCTGGGCTGATGCCCTGAACAGGCACAAGAGCTTTGGTGCTCCGTGTCAGAGAGCCTGCAGGATAGCCGCGCTAAGGGTGGCCCGGGCGTACCGAACCGTATCTGACATTGCGCTCTCGGTGATCGCGGGACCGTCCCCCTGTCGACCTCCTGGCAGCCGAGAGAGCTGAAAGACACCGTGAGGGGTGGGCGATGCGTAGAAGAGAATCGCTGCCATAACCGATGGTCATTGCGGACCGTAGAGGAATGGCAGCGAGATGGGACTCAGCCAGGGACGGCGCTGGCCCTACCGCATCATCCCGCGGATCCGGAGTGGGCGAGCAGGAAACACGGCTTCGTCAGTTTCCAGCTTACGCAGGTGTTGACCGGGGCACGGATGCTTCCATAGCTACCTATTTCGTATAGGGGTCCTACGGCAGCGCAGAGTGCCCGCTTACCAGGGGTGGAACAAAGACGTGAACACGTCTCCTATGGTGTCCTCGTTTCAGGGAGGAACGGGACCAGCTTTCAAGTCACTTGGAGCGGTCCCCTCACCCCTGGAGCATCGGGGCTGTGCCTGCTTGACTCCCAGAGGATGGAACGCGGTAGTGACCGCTCTGTAACGATCCGTAGTGGACAATGTAAATGTTATATAAATACGTGCCAATATTCAACTTAAAAAAAGTGTAAGTGCGCTACAATTGATTTTTTATCCAAAAGTTTGAAAGAAAGCTTGGAGCAATACCTTTCAAATAGTCTGTAGCATTTTTATGGCCTTCAGTTCTGTAAAAGTTATGAATTATCTTAAAAATGCAATAATTAATGTATTTAATATTTAACCCATTGTATATATCACATATGGATATTTGGACAAGTGTATGTTCACACACACACCACTCGCCACACACACTTAAAACACACACACATCTTAAAAATGCAATAATTAATGTATTTAATATTTAACCCATTGTATATATCACATATGGATATTTGGAAAAGTGTATGTTCACACACACACACTCGCACACACACTAAAACACACACACACATACACACACTCACACACACACACACACACACACACACACACACACACACACACACACACACCCTGTTTCCAGAACATCGGAAAAGGGCAGCAGAGACGGGCCTGATGGCCACCTTTGGTGCAGCCAAGTCGCCAGTCATTAGTGAAGCCGAACTGAGGATGGCCGCTAAGGGTATTTCCGTACGTAAAGCCCCAGGGCCTGACGGAATACCTGGCCTGGCCGTCAAGACAGCGGCGATGAGTGCTCCGGGCTTGTTCCTGGACGCATTCAACGCATGCATAAGAGGAGGTTGCTTCCCGGCCCAGTGGAAGACGCAGAGGCTGGTACTCCTACCAAAGGGAAACAAACCCCCGGAGGAGCCATCATCTTACCGCCCGCTCTGTCTACTGGATATAGTTGGGAAGCTCCTGGAGCGGGTGATCTGCGCCAGGCTTGCAGAGGCCATCGGTCGGGCCGGAGACCTCTCCGACAACCAGTTCGGCTTCCGAAAGGGTCGATCGACCATGGATGCTGTAGGCAGAGTTGTTGGCATAGCCACAAACGCCATCAATGCTGGTCGGAGTGCAAGGCGGATGTGTGCCATCATCACCTTGGACATCCGGAATGCCTTCAACTCTGCCAGATGGGACGACATCATGCTGTCCCTGCAGCACTTCCAAGTGCCACTCTATCTCAGGGAGGTCACCTCGAGTTACCTGACTGACCGTACTCTGCTCTACGACACCGACGATGGTGTGCACTCCCACAACATCACGGGAGGCGTGCCGCAGGGTTCGGTCATTGGGCCCCTACTCTGGAACGTTGTCTATGACGGCCTGCTTAGGCAGCAACTTCCGGAGGGTGTCTCGATGGTGGCTTTCGCGGACGACGTGGCGCTAGTTGTGGTCGCAAAGAGTGTCGAAGAGATCGAATATCTCGGAGACGTCTCTATAGAAGTGGTCGCCACTTGGTTGAGAGACCACGGACTTAGGCTGGCGGCGGAAAAAACGGAGGCGGTGTTCATCTCTCGCACAAAAAAGGAGAGGACCGCCACCTTCACGGTAGGTAAAGAACGGATACGGTCGGTGAAAACGTTGAAGTATTTAGGGGTCACACTAGACGCGCGGCTGTCGTTCAAACACCATCTCGCGAACGCAGGCTCAAAGGCGGCAAAGGTGGCCCGTGCGCTGGCGGGCATCATGCCCAACATCGGAGGACCCCAGCAACCGCGAAGGTCTCTCCTTGCCTCGGTGGTGAGCTCAGTAATTTTATACGGAGCTCCTATCTGGGCTGATGCCCTGAACAGGCACAAGAGCTTTGGTGCTCCGTGTCAGAGAGCCTGCAGGATAGCCGCGCTAAGGGTGGCCCGGGCGTACCGAACCGTATCTGACATTGCGCTCTCGGTGATCGCGGGGACCGTCCCCTTCGACCTCCTGGCAGCCGAGAGAGCTGAAAGACACCGTGAGGGTGGGCGATGCGTAGAAGAGAATCGCTGCCATAACCGATGGTCATTGCGGACCGTAGAGGAATGGCAGCGGAGATGGGACTCAGCCAGGGACGGCCGCTGGACCTACCGCATCATCCCGCGGATCCGGGAGTGGGCGAGCAGGAAACACGGCTTCGTCAGTTTCCAGCTTACGCAGGTGTTGACCGGGCACGGATGCTTCCATAGCTACCTATTTCGTATAGGGGTCTACGGCAGCGCAGAGTGCCCGGCTTGACCAGGGGTGAACAAAGACGTGGAACACGTCCTCCTATGGTGTCCTCGTTTCAGGGAGGAACGGGACCAGTTTCAAGTCACTTGGAGCGGTCCCCTCACCCCTGGGAGCATCGGGGCGTGCCTGCTTGACTCCCAGGAGGGATGGAACGCGGTAGTGACCCTCTGTACGTCCGTAGTGGACAGGCTGGGTCTCATCAGAAAAGAAGAGGAGAGAGAAGTTGCAATGGCAGCGGTAGTGGGCTAGTGTAGCTGTTGCCTCCCCCCGCGAAGTAATGCCTTGCGGCGGCTCCCGCGGGGAAATAAAGGTAAGACAAGAGGTGGAGTTTTAGTGGGTATGCCTATCGACATCCTTCGGTAGGAGAGTCCCACACACGGGGAGTCCCGCATGGCTCCAGTCATGGTGCATTAAGCATTTCTCCACCTCCTCGGAGAAAAAACACACACACACACACACACACACACACACACACACACACACACACACACACACATAATCACGCACACACACACACACACATATATATAATAAATTAAAAATAATATTATAATGCTTTATCCACCTTCCTCACTCATTTTACATTTTTCTAATACGGTATGATGAAAAGTATGTGTAAAAACATCTATTTAAATTTGATAAAAAAAATAGTACGAATCATCATATAAAATAAATATTACATTAAAATATTTTATTTAAGTTATTAAGTATTATTAGACTGACAGTACTGTATTAGTCAAAGTTAGTATTACTGTGACAACTTTATTTTAACATTATTTATATATGTGGTAACTATTATTTATTATTATTTACTTATAATATTACTTGTATATTCCTAATATTATAATTTAATTTGGTAAAAAATAGACAAATATGAAGTACTGTCAAAAAAGTATGCTTGTCCAATTTTTTAATATTTTATCCCGTAATTAGAGGTCTCCCAGAATACCTCAGAAATTCCCGAGATATCCAGGAAATCCCGAAATTAGTGGAGTTATCCCGGCATATCTCAGAAATTCTTGGAATATCGAGGAACTCCCGTAATTAGTGAAGTTATCCCGGAATACCACTAAAAATTCCCGAAATATACAGGAAATCCCCCAATAAGTGGAGTTATCCCGGAATACCTCAGAAAATACGGAAATATCCAGGAAATCACGTCATAAGTAAAGTTATCCCGGAATACCTCAGAAATTCCCGAAATATCCAGGATATTAATGTAGTTATCCGACATACCTCAGAAATTTATGAAATATCGAGGAAATCCCATAATTAGTGAAGCTATCCCGAAATAACTAAAAAATTCCCGTAATATTCAGATAATACCAAAATTATTGTAGTTATCCCGGCATACCTCAAAAATTTCCGAAATATCGAGGAAATCACATAATTAGTGCAGTTATCCCGGCATACCTCAAAAATTCCCGAAATATCCAGGAATTTCATTAATAAGTGGAATTATACCGGAAAACTTCTGACATTCCAGAAATATCCAGGAAATCCCGAAACTAGTGGTGTTATCCCGGACTACCTCAAAATCTCCCGAAATATCGAGGAAACCCCGTAATTAATGGAGTTATCCCTAATGCCACAGAAATTCCGGAAATATCCAGGTAATACTGAAATTTGCAGGAAATACCAAAATTAGCGAAGTTATCCCGGCTATTCCTTAGAAACTCCCGAAATATCCAGGAAATCCAGAAATTAGTGGAGTTATCCCGGTATACCTCAGAATCTCTAGAAATAACCAAGAAATCCCGTAATTTAGTGCATTTATTCATAATATCTCAGACATTCCGGAAATATCCACGAAATCCCGTAATTAGTGAAGTTATACCGGAATACCTTCAGAAATTCACAACTTTTCGAGGAAAGCCCATAGTTAGTGAAGTTACCCCGAAATACCCAAAAAATCCTCCGTATTTCCAGGAAATACCAAATATATTGTAGTTAACTCGGCATACCTAGAAAATTCCAGAAATATCGAGGACACGCCGTAATTAGTAGAATTATCATGGAATAACTCAAATATTCCTGAAATATCCAGTAAAACTCGTAATTAGTAGAGTTATCCCGAAATATCTCAGACATTACCGCAATGTATAGGAAATACCAAAATTAGTGCAGTTATAACGGCATAACTTAGTAATTATCGAAATATCCGGGAAATACCGTAATTAGTGGAGTTTTCCGGGAGTGTCTCAAATATTCCCGAAGAATCCAGGAAATCTCGTAATTAGTAGAGTTAGTCCGCAATACCTCTGTAATTTCCGCAATACCCAGGAAATCCCGTAATGAGTGGAGTTATCCCGGAATACATTCAGTAATTACCGAAATATCCAGGATATACTAAAATTAGTGTAGTTATCCCGCCATACCTCAAAAATTTCCGAAATATCTGGGATATATCAAAATTTGTGTACTTATCCAGGCATAACTCAGAAATTCCCGAAACATCCGTGTAATCCCGTACTTAGTAGAATATCCGGGAAAACCTCAGATATTCCCGAAGTATTCAGGAAATCCCAATGTTAGCGAAGATATCCCGGAATACCTCAAACATTCCCCAAAAATCCAGTAAATCTCGTAATCAATGGAGTTAGCCCGAAATACCTAAAATATTCCTGAAGTATCCAGGAAATCCCGTAATTAGTAGAGCTATCCCGGAATACCTTCAGAAATTACCGAATTATCCAGGATATACTACTATTAGTGTAGTTATCCCGGCATACCTCGGAAATTCTAGAAATATTCAGGAAATCCCGTAATTAGTGGAGTTATACCGGAATACCTCAGAAATACCCGAAATATCCAGAATATACCGAAACTTTTGTAGTTATCCCGGCATACCTCGTAAATTCCTGAAATATCCAAATAATCTCGTAGTTAGTGGAGTTATCCGGGAATACATCAGAAATTCCCGCACTACCCAGGAAATCCCATGATTAGTGGAGTTTTCCGGAATACCACAAAAATTCATGAAATTTCCGGGAAATCCCGTAATTAGTGAAGTTATTCCGGAATATCTCAAAAATTCACGACATTTCGAGGAAAGCCCGTAGTTACTGAAGTTACTCCGATATATCTCAAAAATCCTCCGATTTTCCAAGAAATACCAATTTTATTGTATTTAACACGGCATACCTCATAAATTCAAGAAGTATCGAGGACACTCCGTAATTAGAGGAGTTTTCACGGAATACCTCAAATATTCCTGAAGTATCCGGTAAATCTCGTAATTAGTAGAGTTATCCCAAAATACCTCTAAATTCACGAAAAATCCAGGAAAGCCCGTAATTAGTGACGTTATTCCGGAATACCTTCACGAAATATCCAGAATATACCGAAACTAGTGTAGTTATCCCGGCATACCTCAGAAATTCCCGAAATATCCAAATAATCTCGTAGTTAGTGGAGTTATCCGGGAATACCTCAGAAATTCCCGCACTACCCAGGAAATCCCATGATTAGTGGAGTTTTCCCGGAATACCACAAAAATTCACGAAATTTCGGGGAAATCCCGTAATTAGTGAAGTTATTCCGGAATACCTAAAAAATTCACGACATTTCGAGGAAAACCCGTAGTTACTGAAGTTACCCCGAAATACCTCAAAAATCCTCCGATTTTCCAAGAAATACCAATTTTATTGTATTTAACACGGCATACCTCATAAATTCAAGAAGTATCGAGGACACTCCGTCACGGAAAAATCCAGGAAAGCCCGTAATTAGTGACGTTATTCCGGAATAACCTCACGCAAATATCCAGAATATACGAAACTAGTGTAGTATATCACCGGCATAAACCTGCAGAAATTCCCGAGATGATCAAATAATCTCGTAGTTAGTGGAGTTATCCGGGAATACCTTCAGAAATATCCCGCACATAAGGGCCCAGGAAATCCCATGATTAGTGGAGTTTCCCCGTAATACCACAAAAATTCACGAAATTATCGGGGAAATTCAACCAGTAATTAGTGAAGTTATCCGGAATACCTAAAAAATTCACGACATTTCGAGGAAAACCCGTAGTTACTGAAGGTACCCCGAAATACCTCAAAAACCATCCGAATTCCCAGCAAATACCAAAATGTTGTAGTTAACATATCATACTTCAGAAATTCCAGAAATATCGAGGACACTCCGTAATTAGTGGATATATCCCGGAATACCTAAAAAATTCGCGAAATATCCAGGAAATACCAAAAATTAGTGTGGTTATCCCGGCATACCTCAGAAACTTTAGAAATATCCAGGAAATTCTGTAATTAGTGGAGTTATACCGGAATACCTCAGATATTTGCGAAATATCCAAGAAATCCCGTAATTAGTGGAGTTATCCTGGAATACCTCATAAATTCTCGATATACCAAGGATTCCCGTAATTGGTGGAGTTATCACGGAATACCTCAAAAATCCTCCAAATTTCCAGGAAATATCAAATTTATTATAGTTAACCCGGCAACCCTCAGAAACTCTAGAAATATCCAAGAAACCCGTAATTAGTGAGTCATCCCGAAATACCGTATTATCCAGGAAATCCCGTATTTAGTGGTTTTATCCCAGAATACCTCAGAAATTTCCGAATTATCCAGGAAATCTCATAATTTGTGAAGTTTTCCCGTCATACTTTAGAAATGAAACACCAAATTTTTTTACAAATTTAAATGGGAATTTCCATGTTAATTTTTGTGAATTTTTTGTTTTTCTTTAAATTATCATAACTTTTTACAGAATTGAAGGCCATAAAAATGCTACAGACTATTTGATAGGGATTGATCCTAGTTTTCTTTTAGACTATTGGATAAAAAAAACAATTGTGGAGCACTTACACTTTTTTAAGTTGTATATTGTCATGTAGTTTATGTAACTTTTACCTTGAGATTAGAAATTTAGAAAAAATCTGGAAAAATTCAGGAGAACTACTGTATACCTCTAAAACATATTCTCTCATTTATAGCAATATTCATTTTTCTCATCTTCGATGTCACAGAGAACCACCCATATATATATAAACTTCCCCATAGGGGTTAATGACGCCCGACATAATAAATTTGTATCTTCTGTCTCCTTACACCCACTGGTTGGGGGTGGGCGCGTTATGGAGCCCTGCCTCATAACCCGAACCTCTCTCTTGCTCGTTCTAAAGTACGTATCTTCCCTCTCTGTCATGGGCGTCATAAACCCCGATATTAAAGTTTATGTGTATATAAGGGTTATTACACGTCAAGTGGTACGAAGAAAATTTTAAATCGCTCCAAATTTTGAGAACAGGTTGGAAATATCTTCCAAAAAATAGAAAAAAATTTTTTTTTTATTTTTTAGAAGATATTTTCAGCCTGTTCTTAAAATTTGGAGCGATTTAAAATTTTCATCGTACCACTTGACGTGGAATTGCCCATATATATATGTATGTCTCCTTAATTCTGCGAATATTAAGTGGAATCCTCCTTAATAGAGATAAATGCTGCTATATGGAAAATACCAACACCTAATAACTCGTAGCGATATAAATCAACACTATGACGTATGATAGATCGAATCAGAATAGCGTGTATCCGTTTTCAGAGCCACGCCAGACTTCTTCGATTTTCTGTCTCCCTTAATCTCATAACATTCCTATCTGTTCTCTCTATCGTTACCTACGAGGGATCCGATAATATTATAATTTTCAACCCTTCCGTATCCGTCTCAAGTGTAATCAAGCTACCCGTATTTACCCCACTATAGATAATAATGAAAACGAATTTGCATAATTTATCATTGTCCCAACTGGTTTTTCGAATTTCCGTATTTGAGGTAATTACTGCCATATAACGTAGTATGCTTGTATATTTACCCATATGGAAGTCTCATCTCTAATAAAGTCTTCTATTGATTGTTTCAACAGATCACTATAATAATCCCTAGTTAACAGCGCGAAATTCGAATACAAATTTAACTCCTTACTAATATACACGTGTACACCACTACCCGCGTTCCAAATTCCCTATGCTGTATATGTGCGATCACCGTGTCGATACGAGCGCGGACCGCGTGCTCAGTGTGCGCGCGCTTGAATCTAAGTCGATTCAAGATGGCGACAACTGATCGCGGGCCGGCACGTAAGCAACGTACCTCGCGTACATTTCCCTAGGTATGCATGATCCCCACCGTCGGGGACAGTACCCGGGTACTGACACGGAGTTGTGCGCGAGCGGAGATGCGCGCACGCGAGTATACGGCCTCCCAGGTGACGCATAGTGATTTTGCTACATCACAATATATATATATCTATAATATATAAATATTTCTCCGCCGCCGCCGCCGTGTCAAAGAATTCAGAATTCAACATATATATATATATATATATGTATATGTCATATATATGTTATATATATATCTGTAATATATTGTGACGGGCACGTTTATCCCGTCATATACATAATTAATTTATATTTCGCAGGTATCTTGTATTTTATTATTGCTGAAAATAAGTGTCGGAGTACGTATGTGAGTGCGTCGTGCCTCACATACGCCACCTTAATTATCTTCGTGTTGAATTAATTGGTGTGTGAATATTAGTGTATAATGGAGCATTCTTTGAGAGCATAAAATAAAAAGGATTATTTTATATAAACAAAATTAATTAGTTTATTAATTAATCTTAATCTAAGTGAGTACATCTTTATATTATATACTGATATGTGTGGAGAGAATATTACCTCCATACATAACAGTGGACAGGTAAAATTGATAGAAAGGAAGCTGAGATTACGGCACCCTAGCAATAAGGGGCCGCAGCACAGCAAGGAGCGCAGGTTGTCTCTCAAGTGCCGCTTGACGGCGAATGCTGGAGCTCTAACTAAAACTAAAAAGGGGGGGATGGTGGGGCCCCTCCGTCGCCCCAACCAGTGAGGTACGTCCAGCCCGGAAGATTGTTTGTATGAAATCCACGGCGGGAGGCATATCTCCAATCCCGTTACCTCTCCTTAAGAAGAAAAAATCGCGTGGGAGGTGAAAGTGCATTGCTAAAGTTAGCATTTTCGCACAATAATAAAAAGATGAGTTTACAGAACGTTGAGAGAAAGCAGAAGTAAGCTGAAGCTTACGTTAAGTAGGAAAAAGCACTAGGCTGAAAAAACCTACTTGTAGTAATGTGTTAGTTAAAAGCATGAAAAATGAGATAAAAGGTGGAATGGATATGAGGTTGAGTGGAAAAAGAAAGAGAAATAAATAGACTATGTGATGGGGTGCATTGATGAGCCGAGCAGGGCCATTCTACAGAGCTCCGGCTGGCGAAATGCCTACGAGAAGCAGCCATCCACCCTGCATATGTTTCCTCCCCATCCCATCAATGTCAATTAAATAGAATTTATTTTTGAATGACGAATAGCTGTTCCTACAGGGCGGATAGAAAGTCCTTTGGTCGCGCATGTTTGTTTTTGGGATCGAATTCGTATTTACCGAGGTTGTTTATTAGAGCGTATTTTGATTTCGCGGAGTTTTCGTAGAATTTTTCGGTCGAAGTTTTAATGAGATTATGTAAATATTCTATTTCGAGTTCTCTATGGATTAATGAATTTTTAGTGTACCGTATCGCGTTTGTTATTTTTCGTAAAGTTTTATTTTGAATTATTTTAAGTTTATTAATTTGTGTTTTACACGTGCCGCCCCAGACCGCTGAGGCATATGTTAGTATTGGTCGGATTAAGGCTTTATAAATTATTATGCCGTTATTTAGATTTAGAGACGAGTGATTTCTTAAAAGCGGATTTAGTTTCGTTAAGACCCCGATGGCTTTGTTACGAACGTTAGTAGTGTGTTGTGTGTAGGTGAGTTTACGATTGAGTGTTACGCCGAGATATTTTACCGCGGGTTTCTATTCTATTGGGGTTTTATCGAAGTTAGGTGGATTTAGGTTTGCGGTTGGCGCTCTCTTTTTAGAGAACATTATTGCTTCGGATTTAGTCGCGTTGATTTTAATTTTCCATTTACTGCAGAATTGATGAATGTCGTTTAGCGCGTTGGTAAGTAATTTTACGATTTTTTCGTTACTTCGCGAGGTCGCGTTTATTACCGTGTCGTCGGCGTAGATCCCAATATTTACGTTGTCGGTCGAGGGTAGGTCGTTAATGTAACTTAAATAGAGCAGAGGTCCCAACAGGCTGCCCTGAGGGACTCCCGCTTTTATAGGAAATTCGCGAGATTCTGCGTCGTTTAGTTTAACTTTAAATTTCTGGTTGTTTAGATAGGAAGCTAAAATGTGAATTAGGTTAGAGTTTATTTTATTTTCGATTAGGTTGCGAAGGAGACCGTTTATCCAGACGCTGTCAAAGGCTTTCTCGACGTCGAGAAGTACCGCCCCGGTGTTTCGTTTCCAGTTAAAGTTCCGAGTAATGTCTTCGGTTAGTCTAAGTATTTGGTGTTGTGAAGAATGAGCCTGTCTAAACCCGAATTGTTCCTGTCTGATCGTTAGGCGGTCAGTCATGTCATCTCTAAGTCTATTGATGAGCAAGTGCTCGAATGCCTTGCTTATTGTGTTAAGGAGGCTAATTAGTCTGTAGCTAGTAGGGAGGGTCGGGTCTTTACCTGCTTTGGGAAACACCAAGACGGTCGCTGTTTCCCAGACGTCTGGGAAATATTTATGTTTAATGCACGCGTTGAGTATGTCGGTTAAGTGGGTTAATGCTTTTATAGGTAATTTTTTCAAAATGAAGTTATTTATTGTATCCGGGCCGGGTGCTTTATTGTTTTTCGCGCGTTTAAGATATTTTTTAAGTTCGACCGGAATTATCGGTGGAATTGTATTAGGGTTATTGTTAGAATTGTTTAGTAAATTGTGCAGTAAAATTGGAATTGTTATGAGGCATTTTATGCGGTGTGAACGTTTTCGCGAAGTTTTCGGCTAGTTGGTTAGCTTTATCGTTCGGTGAAAAATATTTAAGTTGATTATTTGAATTTTTTAACGGTGGAATATTAGTATGAGTTCGCGTAAATGCTTTGGTCATTCTCCACAAACTATTTTTTTTAATGTTTAGGGATTTTACTTTATTATTCCATGATTCGCATTTAAAGTTTTTTATTTGGTTGTCTATTAAGCGTCGAATTGAATTAATATGGTTTTTAAGGATTGGATTATATCGTTTACGGTTTTCGCGGATTAATACGTTTCTATGTTTTATTGATTTAATTATTTCGTCCGGTAACGGAAGGTTGCCGGTTTTATTTTCGTTTAATGGTGTGGAAATGTCTATTGCTTTGTGGATGGTTTGTGCAAAGTCAGTGATAGCAGTGTCTATTTCGTCTTTTGTGTCTGTGTCTTGTAGTGTAGTGATGTTTTCGTCAAAGTAATTGTTAAATGTCTGCCAGTTAGTTTTTGCAAAGTTGTATTTAATTTTTGTCGGATTGTAAATTCTTGTTAAGTTGATAGTTATGTATACGGGGCAATGGTCTGAGTCTAATTCGGAATCTGGGAGAGTGCAGATATTAAAAGAAAAATTTAAGTTTTTAGAGATCATGAAATCTATTATATCGGGTTTGCATTTTTTGTTGTAAGGATAGTGAGTGAAGCTCGTTGGGGCGTGAATGTAAAGTTGTTTATTAATGAATATTTACTGAGTTGGCTACCGAGTGCGTTTATAGTGCGACTCCCTCAGCGCGTATGTTTAGCGTTAAAGTCACTGGCGGTTATTACTGTGTCGGCTGTTTTAAAGATTTTATCGTAGTCGTTTTTGTTGAAATTAACATTAGGTGAGTTATAAGTTGCTATTATCGCGATGTCGGTTCCGCGGGTTTCGATTTTAATTGCCGTTGCTTCTAAGTCTTCGGTATTTAAAGGTATATTATAATGTTTTAGACTGTTTTTAACTATTACCGCGGTGCCCCGGTTTGTGTTATTTTTATAGACAGTGTAGTTTCGTAGTTTAAATGTACCGTTGTTTTTTAAAAGTGTTTCGTCAAGTAGGCAAATGTCAATGTCTTTTGTGTGTAGTAGTGTCTCTAGTTCGAGTTTTTTGTGTGTTAGTCGTCCGTTGGCGTTCCAAGCACAAATGGTTAGTTGTTTATTTGATGTATTATTCATGGTCCGGTTTTTTGTTTATTGGATGCAACCGCGAGGGCCGAGTTTAGAAGTTTTTGTGTTATTACCGCGATTGCGACTTGGATATACGCGTCGTTTATTGCAATTGATCCCGAGGAGATTCTGATAGAGAGGTTGGTAGCCTCTCGCAGTATTTCTAACAGCGCGGTTGCGTCTTCCGTGTTGACGGGTTTTTTTATTGTTTTTAATGTTATTTTCATTTTTGGTTTTGTTTGGTAATGATTTAAATATTGGTATATTAATTGGTGATTGAGTTTTAGGTTTAACCGGTAGTGCGGGAAAATGACCTCCATCGTTTAGCGGAATGAGTTTAGATTTTAGAGTATTTTTATTATTGCTATTGATTTTAGTGGGTTTAGGAGTTTTAGCTTTATTCGCGTAAGATTGGTTTAATCTTTTATAGGCTGGACAGCCTTTGTAATTCGCGGTGTGGTTGCCTCCACAGTTTGCGCATTTTAAGTTTTCTTTATCGCGGGGTTTAGTGCACGTGGCGGTGTCATGATTCTCTCCACACTTAACGCATTTGGGTTGAGCGTGGCAGAACCGTGACACATGATTATATCTTTGGCATTTATAGCATTGTACCGGGCGTTTAGGTTAAATATAGGGTTCTATTTTTATTTTCAAGAACGCGATTGTTTTTAGCTGATTAATATTTTTGATGTTGTCGGTTTTATCTAGTGTGATTAGGAGAAGAGGGAGCGGGGTGGCATTTTTCCCGCTTCCTCACTTCATTTGCGCGACGTTGTGGACCCTATATCCACCCCGTAATAACTCGTCCGCGATTTCGTCGATGGCCATTGAAATGGGTAGGCCTCTAATGACGAATTTGACCGGAGGTTCGGAATCCGGAGATTTAAAGAGAAAATATTGGAACCGTTCGGTGTCCAATTCCCGGATGAGGGTTCGATAGTCCTCCAGGATTGAAACTTGGACGGACATGAAGTTATCGCGGAGTTTATAAACTACCGCGCTAAATTTTAATTTTTTATTAATGGTTTGGAGGAGTTTATAGGAAAAGTTAAGCTCATCACAGTAAACATTTACTGGGGTGATCCTAACCTTCTTTTCTTCGACGGAGGTGCCGGCTAATAGGGCGAATTGGTTGTGTGTAGCAACCGGTGGAAGTACCGTGTTGCTAGTTTCTGTGATCAGACTTGTTCGGTCTGATTGAGTGTCCCGAGGTGTTTGTCGGGCACGCTTTCGCCTGCGAGGCTCCTTGAAGCCTTCGCAATCCATAGTAAGCGCTGTGTCCATTAAGGACTCAGCGGTGGAGGCGATGCTCTCGGAGCCATCGCAGTGCGAAAATGTGGATTTTTGCCCAGTGGCCATGATGGCTCACATTGGGCTGAGAAGAGAGTTGTGATAGAAAATAGAGACAGGTTTGCACCTGCTATTGAGAATTCGATAAATCGAGAGTCAATAGAAATAATTTTCTATATAATGATAATAGGTGTTTCCTCTACGAAGGTTCGAGAGGAACTGCGCTGGAGCTCAAAATGCGACAGTGGCTTATCTAGACTTGGAGAAGCTTCCCCTTCTACGATTAGTGACCTCACATCATCTGTTCCTTTGTATGCTACTTGTCTTTTAGCTATAGAAGCAGTTTATATGATTTTATTTCAACAGCCTTAAGAGAACATATTTGTACAAAGTAATATTTATTATAAATAATTAAACAATGTTGGTTTAATTATTTGATTAACAATTATTTATAAAAATTCTCAAATGTGCTCCGACTGAGCTGAAAATTTGAGTATAAAAAAAGGACATCTCAAAATAAAAAATAAAATTATATTTCACCAAATTCTATGCTTATTGTATAGAATTTGTTATCTTTAATTATATCAAAATTTTGTTTCCGTCCGTCCGTCCGTCCGTCCGTCCGAGAGCGAGAGAGCGAGAGCGAGAGAGAGAGAGCGAGAGAGAGAGAGCGAGAGAGCGAACGAGAGAGAGTGAGAGCGAGAGAGAGAGAGAGAGGGAGAGGGAGAGGGAGAGGGAGAGTACGAGCGAGCGAGCGAGATAGAGCGAGAGCTTCCATGACTGTTAAGTCATGTCACTCGTCAATGTGTAGAGCACACTGGATCTCGTGAGTGCGCGCGGAGTTTATATATGCCCGGCTGCTTCGCGCCCCCTCCCCGTCAGACGATACGTATTGAGCGCATGTGTGCTTTGTTACGTGCCAGTGTGTTTACACTGGACATTCCGGGTGTGATTGGAGAGATAGAATCACAGAGAGAGAGAGAGAGAGAGAGAGAGAGAGAGAGAGAGAGAGAGAGAGAGAGAGAGAGGGAGTGAGAGAGGGGATTATGATTATGATATTAATAATAATTATTATTATTATTAATGATAATGATAATGATAATCATAATTATATACATAATGATAATTATAATGATAATCATAATGATAATGATAATGATAATCATAATCATAATGATTTTTTTTTAAGAGGGGGGGAAATCAATTTATTGCCGAGGTGTGGGACTCTTCAAAATTCTCGGATTATTCATAATAATGATAATGATAATGATAATGATAATTATTATTATTTTTATTATTATTATTATTATTCATAACGATAATGATAATTATTATTCACAAGAGGAAGAGTGTGTCATGTGTAATCCATTTGCTCTCTGTGTTTTACAGAGTTGAGACTGTTGTTATTATTGAGAATAAAATTATCAATAATAACACTCACATTACAAATGGTTGTACAAATTAAGATGGCGATTTCTCAGCCAATATTTAATCATTACGTAACAATTTATATTCAGTCAATTCATAATAATTCATATAATAAGTTTATAATTATATTTTTTAATTATTTAAATCTAATAATAAGTTTGAATACAATATTATGACGACTTTTAGTCACATTTAGTTAATTCATATATATCATATACAATATTGTTATGTCTCTAATTAATAATAAACTAATTTATAATAAGTTTATTTTTTAATTATTTAATTATGATGGCGATTTCTCAGCTAATATTCAGTCAATTTAGAACAATTAATAATAAGTTTATTTATTAATTATTTATATATCTAATAATAAGTTTGAATAAATATGTTGGCGATTTCTCAGCCAATATTCAGTCAATTCATAACAATTCATAATAAGTTTATTTTTTTTAATTATTCATCTAATAATAAGTTTAAATAAATCATGATGGCGATTTCTCAGCCAATATTTAATCATTTCGTAACAACTCATATTTAGTCAATTCATAATAATTCATATAATAAGTTTATAATTATATTTTTTAATTATTTAAATCTAATAATAAGTTTGAATACAATATTATGACGACTTTTAGTCACATTTAGTTAATTCATATATATCATATACAATATTGTTATGTCTCTAATTAATAATAAACTAATTTATAATAAGTTTATTTTTTAATTATTTAATTATGATGGCGATTTCTCAGCTAATATTCAGTCAATTTAGAACAATTAATAATAAGTTTATTTATTAATTATTTATATATCTAATAATAAGTTTGAATAAATATGTTGGCGATTTCTCAGCCAATATTCAGTCAATTCATAACAATTCATAATAAGTTTATTTTTTTTAATTATTCATCTAATAATAAGTTTAAATAAATCATGATGGCGATTTCTCAGCCAATATTTAATCATTTCGTAACAACTCATATTTAGTCAATTCATAATAATTAAATAATCATAAGTTTATTATTTAATTATGATGACGATTACTTAGCCAATATTCAGTCAATTTATAACAATTAATAATAAGTTTATTTTTTAATTATTTATATGTAATAATAAGTTTGAATAAATTATGTTGGCGAATTCTCAGCCAATATTCAGTCAATTCATAACAATTCATAATAAGTTTATTTTTTATAACTATTCATCTAATAATAAGTTTGAATAAATCATGATGACGATTTCTTAGTCAATATTTAATTATTTCGTAACAACTCATATTCAGTCAATTCATAACAATTAATAATAAGTTTATTTTTTAATTATTTAATTATGATGGCGATTTCTCAGCCAATATTCAGCCCTGTTGAAAAGAACCACGTGGTAAACCACGCGGTTTTACCACGTGGTTTACCGCGTGGTTGGCCGTGGTTACCACGTGGAATGGGTGTAAATATGATTTTAGAATAATAGTGTAATGGATGCAAATTCGAACAACTTACAGGATTCCAATAAAGAATTATATATTTAACCGTATCATTGAAATAAGTAAGGTCAAAAGAGCCGCGTTGGCTCATGTGTAGAGCTCCCGACTCTCACACCGAAAAATCAAACAATTGCCAAGACTGCACGAGAACGCAAATCGTCAGTCGGCTGCCAGTAAGGCCCGGCAAGCCGAAATCTTCAACTCACGACGAAGGCCAGCGGAATTCGAGGTAGGAGATCTGGTGTGGAAACGCAACCGGATCCTCTCGTCCAGCGCACAAGGTATCTCGGCTAAGCTTGCTCCGAAATACACAGGGCCATATCTGATCATCAGTAGGAAAGGCATGAATACCTACGTCATACAAGATGATCATGGGGACCAAGAGGTATCTCATATAGAGCATCTGAAGAGATACGTCCCCGAATATGATGCTGACTCAACTGATGAGGATCAACGTGAGCAACCTTAACCGCCGAGGGATCAACAGGTGAAGTGCGACCCACCTGTAGCGAGCGAATGCTCCCCTGCGAGGGAGAATAATGCGAGCGAGTCCCCTGGCGAGGGAACTCGGTGTAATCCGCGCAAGACGTCGCGTTCGTCTTTAGATAGGTCCCGTGTTACCAGACGACAGCGTGGTCGTCCTCGGAAAGCAACCGAGACCGTAAAGCGCCGATCACCCATAGAGCGGTCTGCCAATGCAGATTCTGAATCAGTTCCCCCGAGACGAGGACGAGGGCGTCCTCCAGGCTCACGACCGAAGCGGACGTAAAGCGCCAGCAGCGGCCGAAGGCTGAGGCGGCCTTCAAAGAGGCTGCCTTTGAATACAGATTAACCTGTAGCCCCTGCCTTCATCGAGCGGAACGGGACGTTCTGACGAACCTAGGTGTCCGCTCTGCCGCTGCAAGGAGATCAAGCATCTGAAACAGTTTCCTCGCATCCTGATAAACCTGATCAAGAGCAACTCGTTAACACTCTTTCCCGTTCCTTGAGGAACAGAGTCCACATACAGAGTATGTGGAATCTGGAAGGGGGGTGTAACGGTAAGCGAGTTACCGATCAGGTAAGCAACGCGAAAGAGGATATACAGCGCGGCGCGCGTACGAACGCGCGAGAATCGTGCACGCCCAGCGGAGAATAACGGGAGAGTTCGCGCGCGATCGGCAACAACAACGTGTTGGTGTCCGAGATACACTGTTTTTACGGGATAACTGACCGGGAAAGACTGGTGCATTTTTGTGTGTGGGTGTGAGGTTTTTCTCCCCACCAACCTACACGTCGGCGTGCGGAGTAGCACGGCCCCGAGAAAGGCAGAAGGAAGGAAGCCAAGAGTCGGCCGCCTTCCTGACCGTAGGAGTGAGAGAGAGAGATAAGCACGAGGACGAGCTGTCTCTTTTTTGCCCAGTCGTTTCCCGCCGAGGCGCGATATATAGACAAGCGGTAAGTGGTGCACCACATTTAGACCCGCGTGTCTACTTAATATTTAGCGTCCCGATTTACCTGGTACGGTCCAGGTGAGGAAGCGTTCCTCCTTCCCCCCCTCTCATGACAATACCCGCACGGATAGATAGGTCGGTGGTTCGCGGGAACCACTTCACGAGGGAAGGCGCGCGTGACGTAGTAAGCTTCTACGTCAAAGCTCTCTACGTCAGAGATCCATACGTCACACGGTGTGACGTATGCCATCAGGTTAAGCAGCCGATCATATCCGGATCGGTTGCTCGTAATCTACTGTTAAATCGATTTTAACTGATTCTTTTCGCGCTGACCTCGGGGGTAGTCTTCGGTATGACTCCCCGTAAATTGTTAAAGTTCATTTGTTCTTAATTTATTAATATTTAATTGTTAATTTAATAAATTGACTCGGCGAGACAACCTTTCTCGCCGATTAACAATAATATCGATTGTTGATAGTATTTTACCGGTTAACGTCCTATCCTACGAATACCGCCCTCTCCGGTGTTTATCCTAGTTGGCAATTTTGGGCATAGGGCCCAACACACGGTTATATAAGTCAAACGAGGTGTTTGACGTTGTTAACGGCATTGCACGGGAATCAAAGGGATTCCCGGCCGCATCGTGGGACTGCACACTTAAGGTTGGTAAGTTGGAACAGATTGGGCCTAACCGTGAGCCTTACATATCCCCAGTACCCACCCCGTTACAATATATATATATAAAATTAATATTCAAATATTTCTGAATAAACTACATTTTTTGTATAAATTTTTGCGTTTTCACTGAGGATAAGTTTTTTATTTCTATATTTTATTATATTATCATTTTTATTAATAGATTTATTATCTATAAATACTTTTAAATTATCCTTTGATGTTGTTCTTGATAAAGCTACGTATAATTGACCATGACTAAAAACAGGAGTATTTAAATATAAACCAACTTTGTCAAAGGATTGACCTTGAGCTTTGTTTATAGTCATAGCAAAACTAAGTCTTATTGGAAATTGTCTTCTTCTCATATGAAACGGAATTTCTTTTGATGATGGATATAAATCAATACGTGGTAATAATATTATCTTGCCAGCATTTTTACCTGTAATTATTTCTACTGTTATAGCATACTGTTTCATATCCTTGATTATCATTCTTGTTCTATTACATAGTCCACCATTGATATCTAAATTTCGCAAACAACTAACTATTGCACCCTTTTTTAATATTAATTTATGTGGAGGTAATCCATTGGGTGATAATGAATTTAAAAATTCTGTTGGGATTGATTCTTGTAATGTATCATTATCATCACTTTCTACTCTATCATCACTATAAAATGTATAACTACATCCATCAATTTTTTCTACTATATCTTCATTAAGTTTTAATACATTAGAATTGAAAGGCGATAATATTACTTTATTTTTTAATGTTGGATCATTAGGATTTACCTTATCTCCAAAAATTTCTGTTATTAAATTGTTATCACAAATGAATTGCGTTGGTAATTCTTTGACATTGTTTTTTAATTCATATTTTGTTAAATTTTTATTTTCTCCTATAACAAGTAACCACTTTTTGAAACTAGTATCTGGCTTTTGCAATCTTAAATTTTCAGTCAATGATAACCTCGAAAAATATGGCCATAAACAACTTCTTTTAACGCAAGTTTCAATAATTTTAGTTCTATTTCCATGTGGTACTATTGGTAGTGTTTGTCTAAAGTCTCCAGAAGTTACAATAATTTTATCTCCAAAAGGAAGATCATTTTTACACGCATCTCGGAAAAATTTATCAATTGTTTCAAAAGCATATCTAGATACCATTGAAATTTCATCCCAAATTATAATTTTAATATTTTTTAAGTAAGTACCATATTCTGAATTAGGACTAATATTACATGTTGATTGTTCATTTATATTTAATGGTAATTTAAATGTACTATGAACAGTTTTTCCATTAATTAATAAATTAGCAGCAATACCAGTCCAAGCCATTGTAAGAAAAGGAATGTACATTGATATTAAATAAGTAATAATTACATTATGTAAATAACTTTTTCCACTACCACCAGGACCATCAATGAAATAATACTTATTTCCAATATTATTAATTGTTGCATTGATGATTAAATCATATATTTTCTTTTGATTAAATGTTAAAGAATTTATTAAAGTTTATAATTAAGGTATTAATATGATCATGTATATCTAATTCATCATCATACTCTTTATTTACTTCATAATTATCCATATTAGGTAAATGAAAATCATTTAATTTCATTACATGTAACAATAAGATTTTTTCAATATTATACAAAGCTTTTTTTCACCCTCAAATTCTGATAAATTTGGATCCATAAAATGAATCTTATATTTATTATATAAATCCAAAGCATTAATTGGTGTTTGAAATACAAGAATAAATGCAAATAGTTTGCACATAGATTTAGGAAATTTGAATACTGCAGCTTCTGCTAAACGTTTATCTCACTCATCATCAGTACTAATAATACCTCTCGATAAACAAGCAGTTTCATACGTATCGTAAACTATACCATTTACAGTTCGGATATCTTCAAATGATTTTGCACCTCGTACATGTAATAATAATAGTCGCAAGAAAAATGTTTCACGTTTATTTGGATTTACGAAATACATTCTACTTATAATAGGTTTATTAAATTGTTTTCTTTTAGTCCATGCTTTAATTTTTTTATTAAAAACATAATGATAAGGAATTTTAGTATATAGATATTGTGTTGCATTCTCGTCATCTTTATTTAATTTAAACCATGATGTTAATGTTGTATCTATATTTTTATCAATGAATGTATTTTGTTGTCCTTCTTGAAAAAATATATATTGTTCATTTTCTTTACGAACAGGTAATCTTATAATAGCATAAGATTGTTGATGTAATTTAAATTCCAAGATACGATACATAGCCTCCGGTGCACATACATATCTAGTAGGCAAATGTTGTCATATTTCGTCATAATTATATATCTCTTCATTATTTTTGTCCATATCATCATTAATGGCTTCCACTGTGAATTTTACAAAAGCAGTATCAGGACCCTTATGAAAATATTTAAATAAATATTTTATAGCTTTTATTGTATTACATATTTCTATGTTAATATGACATTCTAACAATAATAATAAATATGGATTATATGGCACGACAAAACTATTATCTGCAATTCTATTTTTTGAATATATAATTTTATTATCATTATTTCTTCGGCGATAAGAAGGATAACCATTTGAATTAAAATTTGTTTGTTCAACGTATGATTTAGGAAACTTTTTTGTACAGCGTGTTTTATCTTCATTCATACATACACTATTTTTATTTTGCATTCCACAAGGACCATGTATCATATTATTTTTTACTATATTGTATAATCTAGGATATTTAATTTCATCAGGTATTTCAGCACTTATAAGAGAATCAATTTGATCAACATCTCGTAATTTATCATCATTATGCAACCAAATTAACATGTGCATATGTGGTAATCCTCTTTTTTGAAATTCTATCACATAAACATAACCTTTATCTTCTCCAAAAATACTTTTTTTTAAAAGTTCATTTTTTAAAATTTTAACTTTTTGATTAAAAACGCGTGATATTAAATCCGGACGATCTATAGCTGTTTCATATGGTAACAAATTTTCTTGAATTTCTTTCCATGTAGGATTACATGTCATTGTGAGAAATATATCTGGTTTTCCATCAACTTGTAATTGAGTCATTGAATCTAAATAATTTTGTTGTATTGCTCTGGGACTTCCTATATAGGTTGAAGGTAATATTATCAATCTCCCTATTTTAGAATGTTTAATATTTACTTTGTTATAAACATAATCCATCAATCCTTTATACATTTCAGTTCGTAATTCTGCTTGATGACTGCGCAAATAGTATAATCGACATCCTTCAATTCTTGTCCATACGTCAACAATAAATTGTTGTGATATATTTTTTAAATTTAAACAAGGATTAAAATCATCACGTATACTTAATTTAAATGAATAATATTGTAATATTGAAATATTTTTATATTTATTATCTGCTTTTAAACATTTCATATTAGGACACCATCCAGGGTCACCAAGAGGAAATATTAACGGATATAACATTGGGTCGAGATGTTTACTGAGAATATTTATTATCTGTGGTTTATCAGATTTAGGATAAATAAGAATATCACGGTCAATTGGTGGTTCTCCGTCAATTCCTACATATACTGCAGCAACTTCATTGCATGAAGCAAAATATGACTTATTTGTTGCACAATTGTCATGAACTAATGACATAACTACTTCACGTGGTGTAATGTTATTATTTTGTGCTCTGTTAATCTCTTCTTTTTCTATTTGATACATCATTTTGTATGCTTTTGCATAAGGATTATGTGTTGTTAGAAACTTACATAATTCATTTAATAAATTTATATCAGGTTTATCTATTTTAGAATATTTGGAAATTCATTTTTATTTGGATGTAATGCATATGAATTATGGTATACTTGACCACATATCTTTAATACTTGTGGCCCAGGAGTATTAAAAGTTACTAATTTTGAGCCAAAACTAGCAAATGCAAAAGAATTATTGTATCCCCGTATATGTTTTTTATAATTTGTACTTATTGAAGTATTTTGAAATAATAAATTTTTTAATTCTTTTGGATATGAGTTATCATTATTAAAAATATTTTATTTTTATGACAACAGTTAGTATATTTTTTATCATGTGAGATATCATTCTTAAAGTGTTTTGCTTTACAGAAATTACAATTATTATTTAAACTTCCTAAAAAATTTAATTCGATGGTGTTTTCAAAAAAATCTATATTTGCAAGTAAACCTATTTTTGGATTTATATCTTTCGTATCATATTCTAATTCTGTGTTTGCTTTTCTTTTATTTTGTTTTAATTTCTTATGTTCATTTTTTTTTGTTTTTAGTTGTATTGTCATACTATTATAATACATTTTACTTTTCTTTACTTCATTTACCTTTATGTCATTCGTCATTTCTGTTTTTTTCGTTTTTTTTCTTTCAGTTTTCTTCATTTTTGTTTCATTCGTCGTTTTGGTTCTATTCGCTCTTTTTCTATCAGATTCCTTTATTTTCATTTCATTTGTCAATTCTATTTTCATTTCGTGCGTCATTTCTGCTCTATGTGCTTTTTTTCTTTCAGCTTCCTTTATTTTCATTTCATTCGTCATTTTTGCTCTTTTCATTCTTTTTCTTTCAGCTTCCTTTATTTTCATTTCGTTCGTCATTTCTGCTCTATGTGCTTTTTTTCTTTCAGCTTCCTTTATTTTCATTTCGTTCGGCGTTTCTATTCTATCCGCTCTTTTTCTATCAGCGTCCTTTATTTTCATTTCATTTGTCATTTCTGCTCTTTTCATTCTTTTTCTTTCAGCTTCCTTTATTTTCATTTCGTTCGTCATTTCTGCTCTATGTGCTTTTTTTCTTTCAGCTTCCTTTATTTTCATTTCATTCGTTATGTCAGCTCTAGCCGCTCTTTTTCTTTCAGTTTCCATTACTTTCATTTCATTCGTCATTTTAGCTCTATTCGCTCATTTTCTTTCAGCTTCCTTTATTTTCATTTCATATGTCCTTTCTGCTCTATACGCTCTTTTTCTTTAGATTCCTTTATTTTCATTTCATTGGTCATTTTTACCTTATCCTCTCTTTTTGTTACAGCTTCCTTTATTTTCATTTCATCTGTCATTTTTTCTTTATACGCTCTTTTTTTTCTGATTCCTTTAAATTTGATAATATTTTAATATGTTTTAATTCGTCAAGTTCTTTTTCATTGGTATTATTATCAGCTGTTAAATCAACAAGTCCTAAAAAAGTTTTAGGAATATTTAAGTTCTTATTGTATTTATCATAATAAATAAGAAGAAGAAATTAATACGTATTTTAATTAGCTCAAGCTGGCAAAAGATAAATCAAGACTTTGTTTAATCTAATCAAGCATTAAATGCATTGAAAAATTAATAAATAGTTAGTTAAACAATAAAATATTGTCGGACATCCCTTACGCCAGCCTGCAAATATTAATTATATGCAATAAAAAAATACTAATCAACGTATTTCTAAATATATTTTCGAAATTTTTAATTGAACCTTTTCTATTTTTAATTGAACCAACGTTAAAATGTTTAAAAAATCACAAATTTATTTAAAAGATTAAAAAAACATTTATGAGAAATGGACTATGTATTACTGGCATAGGAAGCATGCGCGAAATCTTTCGACTATATTCAGGTTAGTTCCTACTCCGGCGGGAAGTACGAACTCGACAATAAGTATATGACCACATTCAAAACATCTGACAAATTCTTTTTTATTTATAAATTATAAAAAAATTAATTAAAATTCTAAATTAATAAATAAGCCAAAATTCAAATGAGTAACATAAAAAAAAATAAATCCTTAACCGTAAGCCCCACGCCAGGAGGCACAACTTAAATACAAGTTCTGATATTTTAACAGCGTATAGATGCGGTAGCCGTGAGCGTTAAGGCGCACGCTATATGCAACTGTTATTCAAAAGGTCTCGGGTTAGAAGCTGTTCGAGACCTTCATTTCTTTTTAAATATATTACATATAACATTTTTATCATTTTATTAAATTAAAAAAAATTACAATTTATGATACTGTCAACTGTTTTAATATGTACTCAATGATTAATTTATTATATTGATTATTTAATTTAATAATTTATAAGGTACTTATGCGTACAAATGACAAAAATTGTATTTGGCCGAGAATTGTAAATCACACTTTTAGGTTATAATATTAATTGACCTCCGGTCCTTTGAATGTTCTTAGAATGATTTATCCCTCATTAATATTATAACGTAAGAGTGAATTTATCCCCGTAGAGAGGTTAGCCCGGATATTGGGTTATTGGATATAGGGTTATTGGTTTTATATACGTTATTCTATCGAATAACCTAACATATAATAACCTTATTCAAATTTACATGCTTAGATTTATAATACTGTCAACTGTTTTAATTTTTACTTAATAATTAATTTATTATATTGACTATTTATATAATTTATAAACTATAATATATAAATATATAAACGTATGTGTGAACTTATGCGGACTCAAATTGTTTTGTCGATATTTTGCGGTATGTAGTGATCTCATATATAAAAATATATAAAGTACCTAATATTTAAAATTTTTAATTAAAATACAAATTTGTTGGATAGTAGAAAATACTTATCGATTAGTCTGCTTTGATTTCAGAACTTTCAATTGCTGAAACTGTTTATGGAATTTAAGTAACATATAACTGATATATATGTTATATTAATTATATTATGTTATATTAATATGATATATATATTATATTAATTATACTTGATATTTAATCAAATTTTTTTTCGAACTGCAAAATGTTCAAAAGAAAAAAGTTTTGGAATTTTAAAACAAACACTTCGTCTATATAAAGTTTTTATGTAGAATTTGAAGTTTTTCATTTATTACAAAAATACGTGTATTATTGATCATTTAGCATTTTTTTAAGCGTTTTTATATGTTTATCTTAAGAAATTCGTTTCCAATTGCAAAGTATTTCATAGGAAATGTCTTGTAATTTTGAAACGAATATTTCGTTCATTTAAATTTTTTTGTAGAACCTCAAGTTTTTGAGTTGTTGAAGAATAACTGTATTTATGAACCTGTAAATATCATTATAACTGGAAATAGGACTATAAAGTTCCCAAATGATAAAGAATATAACCTTAAAATTACAATCAAATTGATGGACAACTTTTGGAGATATTTGAGGAACAACACTTTTTTCGATGACAAAAATATAAGACACTTCCGTTATACGGTTGTGCACAATTATGTAAAAATTTTGTCATACCATCAGTATATGTAAATCGCGAGCGAAGCGAGCGTTCATAGCTAGTAAATAAATTAAATTTAACAAATAAAAAATTTTTCCGAGCCGGGATTCGAACACACAATGTTCGTATTTGTAGTCGAGCGTGCTAACCACTGCGCTACGCTACCGTTTACATACGCATGCAAATATACGTCTATACATTAGTTTAGACTTGATAGTCACATATATATATATATAAGTGTGTGTGCGCGAGCGTGTGTGTGTGTCTGTGTGTGTGTGTGCGCGCGCGCGTGCGTGTGCCTGTGTGCGTGTGTGTGTGTGCGCGTGTGTGAGTATGTGTGTATGTGTTATGCCCTAAAATACATGAAAATTAGTGATTTTATGATGTTTATGAGGCATAACTTACAACAGCGGTCTTGGCCAATAAGCTAACCTCCGCCATTCGAAAGCTCTCGGAAAATGTGATCTTTTAAACGGTGTTAGATCAAAATCGATTGTGGCGTGGTCGCCTTTTTGATATTCAATATTTCCGGGTGTTCTATCTCTTCGAGATTTTAAAATTAAGAATTGTAACCCAGGTAGATAAGTTCTAAAGATTATTTTGAACAAAAGTTGTTTATTATGTTTTTTCAAAAAAATCAATAGATTTTGAGATAAATGGCTTTAAATATAGTAATTTTTCTAAAAAATTGAAAAATTTCCATTTATCATGGTAGAATAACTCTTAAGCAAATTATTTTTAACACTTAAAATTTTTTTTCTATCTTCTGGAAGATATTTTAAGCCTGTTCTCAAATTTTGAAGCGATTTAAAATTTTCATTGTACCACTTGACGCAAAATAGCCCATATATATATATATATATATACATTTTAAATTTGTTTTTTCAAGAATAGATAATATATGTATTTTTTACGTGCGCAAAAAAAAGTTGTGAATATAACTTGAAAGAATGTGTATTAGCTTATTCCTCATAAAACTCATAAAATAAAAACGGACCTAAAATTTAATGTAATGTTTTAAAAAAAAATGCACAATTTTTCGAAGATAAAATAAATATTAATCAAGTATAACATACACTTTTCCAAATAATATCTATATGTGAAATATACAATTAAAAATTAAATACATTAATTATTGCATATTTAAGATAATTCTATTATAAACAGTAGTGGCAAAAGAAAATTCAAATTTTAACAGTGGCAATATAAAATACGAATTAAATTTGAAAAGTTTTTCGAAAATTATTAATTAAGTAGCATTTACTTTAAATATTATTTAAATCAAAATTTAAAAATTATATGGATATATAAGTGAGTAGATTACGTATATTTATATAAAACAATATTTCAAATAAACAAGTATGTATTTATTAGAAACAAAAGGTTATTTAAGGAATGCCTTTGTTTATAATAATTAAAATAAATATATGGGCTCTGTAACTAAAGGGAAAAATAAATTGGATATAATTATGGATTAAAACGCAAATTTTGAAAGAGGGTGCAAATTACGAATTAAGGGAGAAATGGCAGAAACAGGTTTTTATTTATATACCGATAAAATGTTATAAATAATTCATTAAAACTAATACAAAAATTAATTTAATTAAGAAGAAAGTTTTATTACTCTAAAAGTACAAAATATTAATGACATAGAGAACTCTTGGCGAGACCCTTCGTCATTAAATAAATTAATTTTAGGAGGTAAAGTTGTATTTAGATCCGTTTAAAATAATCTAAAATTTTAATAGGTTTTTACTAAATACTACAATTAATATATGCACTTTACTATTTTTGGTAAGTTAATTGTTCATTAACACACATATATATTATGTACCGCTGGTATAAGTTATGTCCTAAAATACGTGAAAATTAGTGATTTTATGAGGTTTATGAGGCTTTATTTATATAATAATCTAACCCAAGCCATTCGAAGCTCGCGAAATATGTGAACTTTTGAGAGGTGTTAGATTAAAATCGATTGTGGCGTGGTCGCCTTTTTTTTGATATTCAATATGTCCGGGAGTTCTATCTCTTCGAGATTTTAAAATTCAGTATTGTAACCAGGGTAGATAAGTTCTAAAGATTAATTTAAACAAAAGTTGTTTGTAATGTTTTTTCAAAAAAATCAACAGGTTTTGAGATAAATGGCTTTAAAAATAGAAATTTTTCTAAAACATTGAATAATTTCCACTATTCATGGTCGAATAACTCTTAGTCAAATTATTTTTAAAACCTAAAAATTTTTTTGTATATTCTGGAAGATGTCTCCAGCCTGTTCTCAAATTTTGGAGCGATTTAAAATTTTCATAGTACCATTTGACGTGAAATAGACCATATATATATATGGGTGGTTCTCTGTGACATCGAAGATGAAAAAAATAAATATTGCTATAACTGTGGGAATATATTTTAGAGGTATCCAGTAGTTCTCCTGAATTTTTTCAGATTTTTTCTGGGCCATTATTTTAAGTTACAGAGAGTCAAAATTGACATTTTAGCACTTTTTTGCATTATATGCCCATTTTCATGAATTTTTAGCTCCCAGGGGATGCATTTTTCACTAAAAACATAAGTATGACTTTTTTTGTAAAATTTTCCGAACTTTTCATTAAAAATACTTTTAAAGACATAAATGTATGCTGTCACACTATTGTAAGCCATTTAAACCTTAAATAGTGAAAATCAGCAATTCTGCTCCGGACTCTCGTAACGTAATACTGTCTAAAAGATGTCTTTTTATAGTCAGAAACTGCCTAAAAATTTCCAGAGTGGGTCTAAATCATTAAGATCACTTATGGTCAAAATATCGGGGAAAAGTGCCCGAAATATTAATAGAAATGTATATTTGTTGCCTTATACCGATGAATCTAGTAGCATGATCATTGCAAAAAAATTTATGCACTTACCTTGGAATGGTAGAAAAGTATCTCCACTTGTTTCAGTATCCATCTCATCCCCTGTAAGCTTCTAAAAATACAAATATTATTATAAAATTATAAAAAATTATTTTTTAAACATTTATAATGCTGAATTTTTAGTTTTACATCCCTTACAAGAATTACAATACTAATCTGAAGGATTGGAACTGGTGGTCGGAGAGGTCTCCGGCCCGACCGATGGCCGCTGCGAGCCTGGCGCAGATCACCCGCTCCAGAAGCTTCCCAACTATATCCAGTAGACAGAGCGGGCGGTAAGATGATGGCTCCTCCGGGGGTTTGTTTCCCTTCGGTAGGAGTACCAGCCTCTGCGTCTTCCACTGGGCCGGGAAGCAACCTTCTCTCAGGCATGCGTTGAATGCGTCCAGGAACAAGCCCGGAGCACTCATCGCCGCTGTCTTGACGGCCAGGCCAGGTATTCCGTCCGGCCCTGGGGCTTTACGTACGGAAATACCTTTAGCGGCCATCCTCAGTTCGGCTTCACTAATGTCTGGCGACTCGGCTGCACCAATGGTGGCCATCAGGCATGTCTCTGCTGCCCTTTTCCGATGTTCTGGAAAAACTGGGTCGGTGGGTGCAACAGCGCCCCCGGTGTTGATCTTATTCATAATCGTTTTATACGGTCTGCCCCAGGGGTCGTGGTCCACCTCCTCACATAGCTCCCGCCAACACCTTCTCTTGGCAGCCTTGATGGCCACCTTGAGATCCCTCCGCTTTTGTTCGTATTCTGCGGAACGATCTTGGAACCGCGGTGTTCCCCTCGCTCTTTGGTGCAGCCTTCTGGCACGCAAGCACTCACGTCTCTTTCCTGCGATGTCCTCACTCCACCAGATTATTGGTGGGCGGCCGCGAGGGTTGAATTTTACAGCCATAGAGGCATCGCAAGCCGCTGTTAAGGCATTCGTGAGGCCTCGTGCTTTTTCTTCGTCGGTTCCCTCCACTTTTGCCCCCTCAAGGGAGCAGAGGAACACCTCACGATCAAACGTGGCTGGTGTCCATCTCTCTCTTGCTCCTCTTCCTGCTCTCTTTGTCCTTCCGCTGGTCAGCTGGAGCTGGCATACGAGTGCTTGGTGGTCACTACCCGTGTAAAGATCGCTAACTTTCCAGCCGAGTCCCCCTCCCTCCATCAATCTAGGATCGACGAAGGTGAGGTCGACTATGGACGACTTGCCGGCTTTGGTGAAAGTCGGGGTTGTCCCTGTGTTAGCGATCTCCAGCCCCAGTAGAGTGAACGCCTCGAGGAGTGCGCGACCACGCGCGTTGGTCTTGGCGCTACCCCAGTCCGTCGCCCAAGCATTGAAGTCCCCACCGATTGCGACCGGCAGCCGTGAGGATCGAGCACTGGTGACGACTGCATCCAGAGATCTCGCAAAGTCCTCGGTGGAATCGCTGGGCGGGAAGTAGCAGCTGTACATGCGTACCCCCGCCACCTCTACCCAGGTGAAGCTGGGAAGGGGGGCGACCATCTTTCTGGAGATGTGTATATTTCCACATACCCAGATGGCCGCCTTGCCTGTGGCATCCCTTACCCAGTTCGACTTTTCGAGATCCCGGAACTCCTCGCTGATGATCGCTACGTCCGCTCTCTCTTCTCTAACCAGCTGGGATAGCTGGTCCTGGGCCACAGCGCAGTGGTTGAGGTTTTATTTGAAGCACCTTAATCATTTTTGATGTGTGCTCCTTCCTCATGCGAGGTCTTTGCTTTGGCCTTGCAGTCCACTGCTTTGTGGCCCTCTTGGCCGCACCGATAGCATTGCGCTGACCGGTCGACTGCGCTCTTGCACTCCCTCGCGATGTGTCCCGATTCGTGGCATCGGTAGCAGCGCGAGGATACCTCTCGGAGTCGAACTCTGCAATTGACCCGTCCGATCCGGAGCTTCCCGTCTTGCAGCAGTTTTTTGGCAGCTACTGCCGGAAGCTGGATGGTCGCAGCTAGGGTGCCACTGTAGGACCCCCTGGTTTTAATATTATCCGGGGATACCACGTTTGGCCCGATTTTTGCTGCAATCCCTGCGGCCACCTCTGTTGTTGTCGTGGACTCGTCCATGTCCCTGATGGTGATAGACACTTTGTGAGTCAGCAGCTGGACCTCTGCTGACCCACTCAGGGTGGACGAGACCACTGTTCTCAGCTCCGCCGTTTCCGTTCCGGGTCGCGCCAGTTCGAGGAGGAGCTTCCCAGCCCTGGTGCGCCTGATACGCGTGACCCGTTCTCCTAGTGTCTTTAATTCCGGTGCAGCCTTGACCTTCCGGAGAATGTCAGCGTAGAAAGAGCCCCCGCTAGATGTCTTGATCTTGATGGCATCTGGGCGTGGGGGTTTTACTCCGGCCTTAGGCTCTGCCGTGCCTTTGGCCGGTTTGCTGGCACGTTTCTGCTGTTCTTGCTGCTTCGGCTGGCTGTGTGTGTGTGCGTGTGTGTGTGTGTGTGTATGTGTATGTGTGCGTGCGTGCGTGTATGTGTGCGGCGAAATATTTATATAATATATATATATTTTAAAATTGTTTTTTAAGAATACATAATATATGTATTTTTTCCGTGCGCAAAAAAAGTTGTGAACATAACGTGAAAGAATGTGTATTAGTTTACTCACTCTTGATAAAACTCATAAAATTTTTAAACGTATACTCAATAATAATAACGGATCTAAAATTTAATGTAATGCTTTAAATACAGATGCAAAATTGTTTGAAGATTAAATAAATATTAATCAAGTATAACATACACGTTTCCAAATATCCATATGATATATACAATGGGTTAAATATTAAATATATTAATTATTGCATTTTTATGATAATTCTATTATAAACAGTATAGGTAAAAGAAAATTCAAATTTTAACAGTGGCAATATAAAATACGAATTACATTTGAATAGATTTTCAAAAACTATTAATTTAAGAGCATTTAATTTGAATATTTTTTAAATTTATACTAGGAACAATTCCTCGGTCGCTAACGCTCCCTCGGTCGAAATTACACTAAATATATACTTATGTTTTATATTTTATTTTAAATTTATAATTTTACAATTTAATTGAATAAAAATGTAAAATATAATATAATGTGTAATTAATTAACCTAGTATTCTGTTACAATCAATTTTTTTTAGTCAATAAAATAAAAATAACAGTGTATTGTATTTGCAACATTGTATATACTTATTTAATCTTAGTTAATTACACAAGAGTTTATAGATACTGAACATATTTCTACATAAAACTGAAACAATGGCAAAAAATTAAAAATAATCGACATGATAAAACTTACACTGGAGTAAGGAATTTTAATTTTAATTTTTAATACGTAGTAACACATATATCATTACTTACAATATTTCCACACTATTCCTGTAAGAAGCTACATCAATCTAGTAACAAATGTGTTATTTTTCTACCAGAATAATATTTTCAACAACAAAAATTAGAATATAAAATTATTCTTTGACCATTATACATATTTTTCATGCTTTTTCATGATGTTTCACGGAAAGGAGATGAAGAATTTAAAATTTGATACAAAATTACTAAACTCAGCTAATGCATCGTATGTATTCAATTATTCTTTCAACAAATAATTATACGTAATAATTGAATTTATAAAAATTTGTTTCAGATTAAAATTCTAGCTAAAAGATTTATTTTCACATTTTATTAATTTTGTTTTATTTTCAAAAATCTTTTATAAAAAAGAATATTAGTAATTGCAACCAAAAAATATAAATGATATTATATACAATTACAATAATAAAAATTGAATATTAATTATAAAAGTTATTTTAATATTACATTTAGTATTACATTAAAAAAATGAAAGAAAAATAATATTTTAAATTTTTTAACCACCTTCCTCGCGCATTTTACATCTTAGAAATAGGAGATGATGAAAAATGTTTGTAAAAAAAATTGATATAAATGTAATATAAAAAAAATAAAACATATCGTCAAATAAAATATGTATTACATTAAATTATATATAATATTATATTGTATATGTTATCAAAATTTATTAGAGTAATAGTACTGTTTTTGTCAATGTTCGTATTACTGTGACCACTTTTTTTTACCGAAAACCCCTATAAAATATTTTTGGAATTTTTCTACTAAACCCCCCTCTTACCCGCTACCACTCAATCATTACATGGGGGATAAATTAAGACTGGTTGTCATATTCAATGTTGACCCTTCCTCCCACCTTCCTTCATCTTTAAAATAGGGGATAAAAAAGAGTGGTTGTCATATTGTTATTCACCTGTACCAAAACCCCTAAATTATTTTTGGAATTTTTCTAATTTTATTTCTCCCTCCCTCTCTTGCCCCTCCTCCGTCTAGCAATAAATGAAGGATAAATGAAGAGTGATTATCATTTCGCTAGCCACCGTAACCAAAAACCTCATCTTAGTCTTTTTAGAATAAAAAAGAATGGTCGTCATATTCTAATTCATATATACCGATAACCCCTATAAAATATTTAAAAAATTTTCTAATTTTACCCCCCCCCCCCTCATGAATCCTCCTGCACCTATGATTAGATGTGAGATAAATGCTGCACTCCACACATACGTTTAATTCTTGTAAGTTTTGGGATACCGGACATCGGAGAATGGATGAATTTTGATACATATATAGATGATAAATCAAAAATAAAATTTTTAATTTTTTTATCCACCTTTCTCACTCATTTTACACCTTTGTAATAGAGTATGATGAGAACTATGTAAAAACGTATATTTAAATGTGATAAAAAAACAGAACGAGTCATCAAATAAAATATATTATTTAAGTTATTAAAAATTATTAGACTGACAGTACTGCTTCAGTCTATGTTAGTATTACTGCGACCACTTTATTTTTACATTATGTATGTATGTAGTGACTATGATTTATTATTAATTACTTATAATATTAATTATAGGTATGTTCTTAATATAATAATTTAATTTGGTACAAAAATATACAAAAATTGGAGTACTGGCAAAAGTGCTTATACACTTTTTTAATATTTTATCCCGGAATACCTCACGAATTCCCGAAATATCGAGGAAATCCCGTAATTACTGAAGTGTCCCGAAATAACTCACAAATTCTCGAAATATGCAGGAAATCCCAAAATTAGTAAAATTATCCCATCATACTTCAGAAATTATCGAAATATTAAAAAAATCTCGAAATTGGTGGAGTTATCCCGGAATACATCAAAAATTCCCGAAATACCACAGAGAATCCCGAAATACCATAGAAAATATTGAAATATTCAGAAAATCCCGAAATTAGGGAATTCATCCCGAAATGCCACAGAAAATCCCGAAATATCCAGAAAAACCCGAACATCCAAAAAATCCCAAAACATCCTGGAAATCCCGAAAGTGGTGCAGTTATCCCAGAATACGTCAGAAAATCCCGAAACATCCAGGAAATCCCAAAAGTGGTGCTGTTATCCCGGAATGCGTCAGAAAATCTCGAAACATGTAGGAAATCCCGAAGTTGGTGGATTTATTCCGGAATACCTCAGAAAATCCCAAAACATCCAGGAAATCCCGAAATTGGTGGATTTATCCCGGAATTCCACAGAATATCCCGAATCATCCAGGAAATCCCTCAATTAGTGAATTTATCCCGAAATATCACAGAAAATCCCGAAACATCCAGGAAATCCCGAAATTGGTGGATTTATTCCGGAATACCTCAGAAAATCCCGAAACATCCAGGAAATCACAAAATTAGAGGAGTTCCCGAAATACCACTGAAAATCTCGAAACATGTAGGAAATCCCGAAATTGGTGGAGTTATCCCGGAATACCGCAGAAAATCCTAAAACATCCAGGAAATCCCGAAATTGGTGGAGTTATCCCGAAATACCACAGAAAAACCCGAGACTTGCAGGAAATCCCGAAATTGGTGGTTGTCGGAACCGGACCGCTTCGTTCCTGGGTGGACCGTTGGCGGGAGACGGATCCAATCTCCCGGTTTTTCAGGGGGTAAGCTTCCCTCTTTCAGCACCCTGGGCGGGGCCTGGGTTTCCCGCCGGGGGCTAGCGCATCAAGGCCTGTTTTAGTTCTGTCAGTTGCTCCTTGAGCGTGATTATGGATACACCTCCCCTTCTTAATTATTCCGAATAAAGTTTAGTGTTTTCGTTGTGCTCCAATTTAGCGAGTTGGTTTATTTCATCCTGTCCCCTGCCGGTCCAGTCCTTCTTATTGGAAGATATTACATTTTTTGGTCCTTCGAGCCGGATCCCGGTGAGAATCCGCGTCAAGAATAGGTTTGGTCGGCGGACCACGATCGGTAAGTATTCCTTTTAATTCACAAGCGTCAGCTATTCGGGTTATTTTTCGTTTCCAAATGGCGGGCGGCCACGTGCACGACTATGCGCGGGTCAGCCATTCGGGTTTTGTCGTTTCATAATGGCGGGCGGCCACGTGCACGATTATGCGCGGGTCAGCCATTCGGGTTACTTGTCGTTCAAAATGGCGGACGGCCACGTGCTCAACTATGCGCGGGTCAGCCATTCGGGTTACTTGTCGGTAAAAATGGCGGACGGCCACGTGCTCAACTATGCGCGGGTCAGCCATTCGGGTTACTTGTCGTTAAAAATGGCGGACGGCCACGTGCTCAACTATGCGCGGGTCAGACATTTGGGTTTGCCGTTCCAAAATGGCGGGCTTCGCTCCGAGTTCTGCGAGGTTACCCCTTTGCATTCTTGCAATTATAAGATGGCGGACTGTTTTCGCACCCAATCATGCGCAATTCCGTTCGACGCCCCGCATCCCTATGACCATGAAGGTCGGTCCATGTGATCCATGAAATCCTTACGTTGCGGCGTAGCGGCGGTTATGAGGCGCGTGTCACCAGGGCACCCTCCGCCCCGCATCCCTACGACCATAAGGGTCGTTCCGTCTATTCTATGTGAATCCTTACGTTGCGGCGTAGCGGCGGTTATGAGGTACGTGCCACCAGGGCATCCTCCGCCCCGCATCCCGACGACCACGTAGGCCGGACAATCCTTCAAATCTCCTTATCAGGAGGACATTCCTAAACCTATCCAGCTTCCCACGAAGATAGAATTTTTTTTGCCTTCAAACCAACTAGCCTCGACCAAAGTCACCGTTCATCATGAACCGTCTTCTACGCCTGGAGGGGATCGCTTCAGCTATCCACAACTTCCAACTGGACGCCTTGCGGGATCCCGAATCACTAACTTTGGGCGCCATTCATGCGAATCTCGTGACCCTTGGCGATTTGTGGAAACGCTTCAACAAGCAGCATCATAAGCTTGCCAAGAAAGCAGATCTGCAACAGGAGCCATGCTTCGTTAACATTGGCTTCAAGACGACCCAAAGGGAGTACAGCGATGCGTTGGGCCGCCTCTACGATCTCCGGAACCGACTCACCAATGCTGAGCGGCACGGAGAGGTTCTATCACCGACGACGTCCAGCAGTCATCTCCCGAAGATCCAGTTGCCTACATTCTCTGGTCAATTGGAGGAATGGGAGTCCTTTCGGGATCTCTTCCAGTCCCTAATAGAAGAAGACGGATCTCTCTCCGACGTTCAGAAATTACATTTTCTGAAGACCTCAATGACAGGACCTGCCAAGGCCGCAATTGACCACCTTCCGACGATCGCCGCCAACTACGAGATCGCCTGGCGAACCCTCTGGACCGATACGGGAACGTCAGGGTTCTCGTGATGCAGCACCTAGGCTCATTATTCAGCCTAACCCCGCTGGTGGAGGAGAACTCCGAGCGTCTCCAATCCTTATTAGACATCCTCCATGCCAAGCGGGAGGCGTTGAGATCCATGGGAAGACCGATCGAGCACTGGGACGATGTCTTCGTCTTCCTGTGTACTAAGGTTCTGGATCCCGTGACTCGCCGAGATTGGGAGAACTCCCTCGGAGCAACCAACGAGCTCCCCACTTTCCAGCAGCTCGCCGATTTCATTGAAGGAAGATCCCGCTCGTTGAAAACGACCGAGCTTTCAAGGTCGAAAGGTGTTCGACCCCCGAACACGCACAGCATCGCCGCAGAGAAGCGGGACTTTTCTAGCCGAAGGCTAAAATCGTTGGCTACCTCGACCGAGAAGCAAGCCTGCCCATCCTGCCAGCAAGGACACTAGCTGGCACGCTGCCCTGAATTTTTGAACGCCACGGCCTATCGACGCTTCGACTTGGCCTACCGACTGCGGGCCTGCCTCAATTGCCTGCGGCCAGGACATCTCGCCGTCTCGTGTCCTAGCGTGAGTTCATGCATGGTCTGCAAGGCAAGACATCACACGATGCTTCACGAATCGCGAAAGAGGCCGACGTCATCGGTAGGCGCTGAGAGCGTTCCGAAGCGAACCTGTTTGATTGCCGAGGTCGAGCCGCCCCCGCCGGAGGAACCCCCCCGTTCCGACTGACTAGTCCTGTTAGCCACGGCCCTCGTTACAGTGTCGGCGGCGGGAATGCGACAGCTCGTGGCCAGAGTAGTGATGGATCAAGGATCGGAGGCGTCCTTCATCGAAGCATCGTTGGCTCAGAGACTGGAGGCCTCTCTCCAGGACACAAATATCTCCATCCAGACGATCGGAGGCGGCCGAGCAGCTTCTGCACGCCGCGAAACGGTTCTTCGTTTGGCGACATCTATGGGTGTTCTTCTAGTACGCATGTACGTCCTGAGGGATTTACATATCAGGAGTCCTCGGATTAATTTGAGCCACCAAGACTGGCCTCACCTAAGGGGCCTCAACCTCGCCAACCCCGACTACCTGAGACCCGGCAAGGCAGAGATGCTGATAGGAGCCGATGTCTTCGGGATGCTGCTCTTACCCGGAGTGCTCGTTGGTCCTCCCGGAACACCCGTCGCTCAACAGACTCGCCTCGGCTGGATCATCTCCGGCGCTGTTCGTGAGGCGAATCCCAGCAGCACTTCCCTAGTCTCTATGGCCTTCCTAGGATCTGCCAGGGACCAGGATCTACATGGTCAGCTCCGCAAGTTCTGGGAGCTCGAAGAGGTCGACAAGGTACCGCCTACCTCTGCAGAGGATTGGATCTGCGAGGCCCTATTCCGGGAGGGAGTCCGCAGAGACTCGACCGGACGCTACTCGGTGCGCCTACCCATCAAGTCAGAGCTTCTTCACCGACTTGGGAATAGCCGCGACAATGCTCTGAAACAGGCGACGCGGATATCCCATCGCATGGCCTTGAATCCGGACCTTCGCACGGGCTATTGTGCATTTCTGAGGGACTACAAGAACGCTGGGCACATGAGACGAGTTACCGACTCAGCCCAAAGCTCCATGGTGTTACCGCACTTTTACCTACCTCATCATCCAGTATGGCAGAGGGCGGATGGAACGAAGAAGCTCCGAATCATCTTCAACGGTTCCTGCCAGTCATCCAGTGGGCTTTCCCTAAATGACATCGTTTACACCGGGCCATACCTTCAAGCGAATCTTCCCACCATCATAACGCGTTGGCGGCTTCACCGAATCGCATTATGCTGTGACATTATGCAGATGTATCGGCAGATCGAGGTCGACCGGCGCGATCTAGATCTCCAGAGGATCGTCTGGGTAGATCCTTCGGATCAGGGTATCATCGACTACCAACTACTGACCGTCACGTATGGGTTAGCATGTGCACTGTACCTGGCTATTCGGACCCTGCGGCAGCTCGCTCATGATGAAGGACCCCGCTACCCGCTGGCTTGTCAAGCTCTGCAAGCTGACCCTTATGTGGACGACATCGTGACCGGCGCTGACGACCCCAGCACTGCCATCCGTCTGAAGAATGAACTGATTGAGCTTCTCCAATCCGGTGGATTCAAACTTCGGAAATGGGTCTCTAATGATCCGACCCTCTTGGAGGAATTGCCGGAGGAGAATCGCCTTCGTTCACAATGGGGAGACCTCGCGTCTCAGGGACCCGTTCAGGCCTTAGGGATCTCCTGGGACCCTGTCGATGATCAGATCCGGTTTACCTTGCCCGATCTGACTATCCCGGGGCCACCAACGAAACGAAGAGTCCTCTCCCTGATCGCGAGGCTCTTCGACCCTCTGGGATGGTTGGCCCCTTTCATCATCCGAGCCAAAGCATTAATGCAAGACCTTTGGAAGCTGAGGATCGATTGGGACGACCCCTTGCCCAACAATCTCACTAAACAGTGGGACCAGTTCCTCGCGGAATTTGGGCATCTTCCCCGGATTCGGCTCTCCCGCTGGCTGCAGACTGGCCTGAACACTGAACTGGAATTGCATGGATTCGCTGATGCGAGTCAACTTGCGTATGCCGCCGTCGTCTATGCACGGGTCACCACCTCTGATGGCCGCATCAAAGTCACCTTACTGACTTCCCGGACACGGGTCGCCCCTGTAAAGACCATCAGCATTCCAAGACTGGAACTTTGCGCAACCGTGCTTCTTACTCGAGTAGTTTGCGAGTCAGCTTGAACTCCCCGACAATTCCCATCACGCTCTGGACCGATTCGAGAGTGGTCCTATCTTGGCTTGATTCCGAACCCTGCAGGTGGACCACTTTTGTGGCCAACCGGGTGTCGGAGATCCAGACCACCGTGCCCGAAGCCCGTTGGAGTCACGTCCCATCGGGGGAGAATCCTGCGGACCTGGCTTCCCGCGGGACCCCTCTTTCGGAGCTGTGCGACTCTCGGATCTGGTGGGATGGGCCCCGATGGCTGGCGGGTCCACCCTCAGCCTGGCCAGTCTCCAGGGCGCCGCCGACGCTTCAGGACGCTGAACTTACCGAAGTAGTTTCCCCCCGATGCCACGTCGCCCAGGTATCGGACGATGTATGCACCAGATTCTCCACCCTCACACGACTGCTACGAGTTGTGGGCTGGTGCCTCCGTTTCCGCCGAAGGAATCAAGAGGCAACTCAGGTTCGGTCGAGTGACCTGCAGCCATCCGAGCTGGCCGAAGCACTCCTACGATGCATTCGCATCTCCCAAAGAGATATCTTCACCGAAGAGATACGGGATCTGCGACGGAATGGGACGGTCCAAAAATCGAACCGTCTTGCATCGCTGACGCCCTTTATCGACGATGATGGCACCTTACGAGTCGGGGGGCGTCTATAAACCGCCAACTTGCCCTTTTCTGAATGGCATCCGGCCATCCTGACTGGAGGCTGCCATCTCGCGCGCTTGATCCTCCAGTGGGCGCACCTTAGCGCCCTCCATGGTGGTGTCGCCCTCACTCACTCTTTGGCCGTTCGACGGATTTGGATTCTGGGAGGAAAAAGAGCCGCACGTGAGCTGGTTCGGAAATGCGTATGCTGCATCCGATCCAGAGCTCGGTCCTCGAGCCAGCTCATGGGATCGCTCCCATCCCAGAGAGTCGACCTGGCATCGTCATTTTTGAGGGTCGGCGTGGACTATGCCGGTCCTCTTCAGATCAAGAGCTCATCCGGGAGGGGAATCCGGGTGACCAAGGGCTACATCGCAGTCTTCGTCTGCCTTAGTACCAAGGCGGTGCATCTCGTGGCCGTCGGGAACCTCACCACGACCGCATTCCTACAGGCCTTCAGCCGGTTCAGCTGCCGGAAGGGGAAACCCTGCGAGGTATGGGGCGACAACGCCACCACCTTCCGCGGCACGAATGCCGCTCTCCGCTCGACATTGCGAGCGGCCGAAATCGAATGGGGGGCGGTGGCTGGGTCCCTCGCCAACCAAGGGGTCTCCTGGCGATCATCCCTCCGGCGGCCCCGCATTTTGGAGGTCTTTGGGGGCCGCCGTGAAGTCCGCCAAGACCCACATGAAACGAGTGATTGAAGAGCGAGTCCTGACCTTCGAGGAGCTGAGTACCTTCTTAGCTCAGATCGAATTTTGCATGAATTCTCGACCTCTGCTCCCCCTTACGGGGGACCTTGACGACGTAGCCGTCATTACACCCTGGCATCTGTTTGCCGGTGCCGCCCCTCGTTATATCCCTGAGCCCTGCGACTCACCACCCGAGTTGGATGCGAGTTCCCACTGGCAACTAGTACGCGCGATGCGGGACCACTTTTGGAGGCGTTGGTCCAGGGATTACTTCCATACGCTGCTACAGCGCCACAAATGGAAGGGACAGACGAGGAACTTCCAGGTAGAAGACCTGGTGCTTATCCTTGACCCGTCATTGCTGTGGTTGAGAAGATGGCCACTTGGACTCATCACCGGCGTCCACCCCGACTCGGACGGTCTGGTCCGGGTCGCCACCATCAGGACCGCCACTGGATCCTATACGAGAGCTGTCACCAAGCTCTGCTTGATCCCACAATCGATCCTCTCATGGATCCACAAGCTACCAGGACGCCCAACTCATACCGCTCCAGATCTAATCCGCTTGAGAAGCGAAGGCGGGCGGGATGTCGGAACCGGACCGCTTCGTTCCTGGGTGGACCATTGGCGGGAGACGGGCCCAATCTCCCGATTTTTCAGGGGGTAAGCTCCCCTCTCTCAGCACCCTGGACGGGGCCTGGGTTTCTCGCCGGGGGCTAGCGCGTCAAGACCTGTTTTAGTTTTGTCAGTTGCTCCTTGAGCGTGATTATGGATACACCTCCCCTTCTTAATTATTCCGAATAAAGTTTAGTGTTTTCGTTGTGCTCCAATTTAGCGAGTTGGTTTATTTCATCCTGTCCCCTGCCGGTCCAGTCCTTCCTAGTTGAAGATTTTACAGTGGTGTTATCCCGGAATACTTAAGAAAATCCCGAAACATCCAAGAAAACCCTGAATTAGTGAAGATTTCCCGGTATATCTAAGAAATTACCGTATTATTTAGAATTATTATTATTTCGTATTTAGTGAAGTTATCCCGAAAAAATTCAGAAATTCCCGAAATATCAGCGTTAACCCTTCCACTCCACACATACTCTTAATTATTACAAGAGGAGACCGGACACTGCCGCGGGAGACCGGACACCACCGCCGAACACCGGAGAACGGATGAATTTTAATATAATATAGATTTCAAAATTGTATGGATATATAAGTGAGTAGATTATGTATATTTATAGAAAACAATATTTTAAATAAACAAGCATGTATTTATTAGCAACAGAAAGTTTTTTAATGAATGAATTTGATTATAATAATCAAGATAAATATATGGGCTCTGTAACAAAAGGGAAAAATAAATTGGATATAATTATGGATTAAAACGCAAATTACGGGAGAAATGGAAGAAACAGGTTTTTTTTTATATGCCACTAAAATTATATAAATAGTTCTATAAAATAAATAAAAATTAATAAAAAATTTTATTTATTTAACAAGAAAGTTTTATTACTCTAAAAGTACATAATATTAATGACATAGAACTTTTGCCGATGATCCATCGTCATTAAATAAATTAATTTTAGGAGGTGAAGTTCTATTTATAACCGTTTAAAATAATCCAAAATTCTAATAAGTTGTTAACTAAAATACTACAATTTAGTAAGTATATGTACTTTACTATTTTCGGTAAGTTAATTTTTCATTAGCATTATTATTATTAAAATATAAATTTAAGCTTTATAAGAAACCGTATAGTTTAAAATTTACAGTTAACATTTATTATGTCTCTATTTTTTTTATTATTTATATTCTGATTTCATTACACTAAGTTTTGGTAAACTTTTATTTATAAATTATAATAACTATAGCAATACTTCCAAGGTGTTGTGTGAATCTGTTTAATTTTTAAGGTGTCCATGGTAGTGAAAAGATAATACAATTTAGAACATTATTTTAAATAAATTAATTACGAAAAACATTTTCGAAATTTAAAATAGGGGGTTGGCGCGCAAAGCGCGCAGGAGGGCGAAGCCCCCCTAGTATATATATATATATATATTGTAACGGGGTACGGATTGAATATAAGGAATAAAAAAATCAACGAAGGTTCGGGGCGCGAACCCACGATCCCGGGAGCGCGAGGCAGAAGCCTCACCACTGCGCTACCATTCGCAATTATCCCGGCTAGTCGACTTGGTCCTATCGACGAACGTCGCCGATAATTCAGGGACCTAACCTGCGCCGACACTCGAAATCCGTACCCGTTATATCCCCCACCCAAACGCGACCTACGCCCTCGGGGAGCCGTTTGATCACTTCGATCACCTGGGCTAGAGAGGCGAAGGTTGTTCCTGCTCGACCGGTGTCAAGAAGACCGTTTTCTGAGCACCGGGAGTCTCATTAGGGATAGACGTGCGTTTGCACCACCACGCTTGAGATCCCAGAAACTCAAGCTCCCCTACGTCTAGTATACACACTGTGGAAAGAGAAACACAGGCTTTTCTCCTACAGTCGTACCTCCGCACTTTTTGACGTTCTCGCGGGGAAATCCACCGGGACTGTGGTGGTGGGGATGGGAGTTTATGACCGACTTCGGTCCAAGATGAGCCAGGCGAAGATAAACTACTTCGTCTCTTCTGGCAAGTGGGTTTTTGAGTTGGGCGCCATTTGTAACGGGGTACGGATTGAATATAAGGAATAAAAAAATCAACGAAGGTATCGGGGCGCGAACCCACGATCCCGGGAGCGCGAGGCAGAAGCCTCACCACTGCGCTACCATTCGCAATTATCCCGGCTAGTCGACTTGGTCCTATCGACGAACGTCGCCGATAATTCAGGGACCTAACCTTCGCCGACACTCGAAATCCGTACCCGTTATAATATATATATATATATATATATATATATATATATATGTGTATGTGGTTCTCTGTGACATCGAAAAAAATAAATATTGCTATAACTATGGGAATATGCTTTAGAGGTATACAGTAGCTCTCCTGAATTTTTCCAGATTTTTTCGGTGCCATTATTTTAAGTTACAGAGAGTCAAAGTTGACATTTTAGCACTTTTTTGCATTATATGCCCATTTTCATGAATTTGTAGCTCCCAGGGAATGCATTCTTCACTAAAAACATAAATATAACTTTTTTTGTAAAATTTTCTGAACTTTTCATTAAAAATACTTGTAAAGTCATAAATGTATGCTATCACACTCTTGTAAGCTATATAAACCTTGAATAGTGAAAATCAGCAATTCTGCTCCGGGTTCTGGAAATCTAATACTGTCTAGAAGATGTCTTTTTATAGTCAAAAACTGTCTATAAATTTCCAGAGTGGGTCTAAATCATTAAGATCACTTATGGTCAAAATATCTGGGAAAAGTGCCCGAAATATTAATAGAAATGTATATTTGTTGCCTTATAACGATGAATCTATTAGCATGATCATTGCAAAAGTTTATGCACTTACCTTAGAGTGGAAGAAAAGTATCTCCACTTATTTCAGTATCCCTCTAATCTCCTGTAAGCTGCTAAAAATACAAATATTATTATACAATTATAAAAAATTAATTTTTAATTATTTATAATGCTGGATTTTCAGTTTTATAACCACTATAATAATTACGATACTAATCTGAAGGATTACTATAAATATATCAACATTATTATTACAATAACTGAATATACGTATTTAAAACAAAAAATATATGAACAAATCAGATCTGAGATTATAATGAGTAATATGATTATGTGACAGTGACAAGTTTATCAAATTCAAACAATGTATTGCTGAATAATAATAATAATAATGTTAATATATTTATAGTAATCCTTCAGATTAGTATTATAATTCTTGTAAGGGTTGTAAAACTAATAATCAAGCATTATAAATGTTTAAAAATTAATTTTTTATAATTGTATAATAATATTTGTATTTTTAGCAGCTTACAGGGGATTAGAGGGATACTGAAACAAGTGGAGATACTTTTCTACCGTTCTAAGGTAAGTGCATAAATTTTTTGCAATGATCATGCTAATAGATTTATCGTTATAAGGCAACAAATATACATTTCTATTAATATTTCGGGCACTTTTCCCAGATATTTTGACCATGAGTAATCTTAAATGATTTAGATGACCCACTCTGGAAATTTATAGGTAGTTTCTGACTATAAAAAGACATCTTTTAGACAGTATTACATTTCCAGAACCCGGACTAACACCTCTAAAACATATTCACACAGTTATAGCAATATTCATTTTTTTCATTTTTGATGTAACAGGGAACCACCCATATATATATATATATATATATATATATATATATATATATATATTGTAACAGGGCGATTCCTACTCAAAAGGGGGGTTCTATGTCACCCAGTGCGTGAATCAATTGCACGGGTGAGATGCTCGTTGTTCCGATAGCCGTGTTACCTAACAGCTGATCGGCTCGTGCGGTGACCCGTTGGTGTGGCAGGAGCTAACCTCAAGCTCCGTACGACGTTGTCCGCCCCGTATACAGCGTGTGCACTTACCTAGGTGCACACTTTCCTCGTGTGATATGTACTATCGTTCGCCGATACCCGTGCTCGGCTACTCAGCTATGTGTCGTGCAAAGTGCAATGCACGACACCCGCGGGGCATGGCGGTATTCGCCTTTGGGATAGGATCTGCTCGCGGATTTAATGAATTAACACCCGCGATCAAAATGTCAGTATAATTTATTCTAAGAAAAATAACAGAATATAAAAGCTTATCAATTATGTCGGGACGAGCCAAGGCGATGCTAAACCTTGGCTCAATAACGGTTAAATCAAAAATGTAAACAAACGCGGGAACATAAAATATATACAGTGTGCATGTGTGTGTGCGCCCGCCGCAAACTACGCTTCGAGACACGGCGTCTCGATATGTTCGGGGGTATGTGAATACACCAGGTATCGAGTAGTTGGTTAGGCAGAAGGCCTGGTACGGATAAATTATTGCCGGAGTGTGGAGCACTCCGGCTTATCGAACGCGTATCTACGCAATAGAGAGAGAGACGCGGCGAGAGCGTCCGGCCTCTCGCCCGGACGATACGATGCGTCGGGGTACCGCGCGTATCCCGATGCCGCTCGCGGATCGCGTCGTGTCGTCGAACCGGCGTACGCCTGGCCAGGACTTACTTGTTTCCTCGATGTCACGGGTTGGCACTCTCGGTGACAGTGCTCACGTTTTTTCTCACTCTCTCTCCCTCGTTCTCTCAGAACTCCCTTCACTCTCTCTCACTCCTTCGACACAGCTGGAGGTCGCAGGGCCTTGGATAACTTGCGAGTTAGGTCGCGCCGCGAACCGAACGATACTGCCGGTGTGTCGTGCACACCGGCTCTCCGACGCGCTCGCGCATGCGCTTTACGCGTCTTCAACGGTAGACTCACGCGATCGGTACGATTTTCGTTTCGCGTGAACCGTTTACCGTTACACCCCCCTTCCAGACGCAAGGTATATTCCTATGTACCATGCTGTGACTTCGCATAGACGCGTGGGATGTGGTTTCAGGTTTAGGTCAGGAAATTAAAACTCTACATTATCTTTCTCTAACCTTTTTATGTACAAAAAAAATAAAAAAGATTATGGAACATATGTACATTTTATTTTACATTCCTGTACATGTGGGTAGCCAGGAGTTCTCCTCCTGGCGGTCTTCTCCGGGCTTCGGATGGCCAGGGATCTCCGGTTATGATTGCCGGTGCTTGTGGTGGTTTTGGTGGTTGGGGCACGTGCGAGGATTTCGTACCCCAGGCCAATCACACACGAAGCAGCGGCGGGGTTTGCCCTGTCCCGGTGGAGCCGGAGTCCCTGGTGGCTTGCTGGGCTGCTGCCTGTGGCCCGTCTTGGTGGCTAGGGCCGCCTCTGCGGCTTGCCGTGCGGCTTCGTGCGCCTTTGCCTGGGCCTCACTCCGTTTCCGCTGGGCCTCTTTCTCTGCTTTGGAGAGGCGGAGCAGTTCCAGGCGGGCTTCCTCGGCGTTCCTTGCCGCCTGTCGGGCTGCCGCGCGATTGCGGCGGAAGTCGTCAAGGAGTGCCAACTACTCCAGGCGGTCGGCTACTCCCTGGTTCCATCCTTGTGAGAAGGCGTGGAATCCCGGGAGGGCGTCGTGGATTTCCTTCCAATTTTGGAAGACCTTCCTCTCTACTGCGTCCGACCCGTTGGAGATGCGGGACGCGTAGTCGAGTTGGGCCTCCAAGAATTTCCACACCTCCCGGGGCTCTCTCCCCAAGATGGCCCTAACTCCTCCTCTATCCTGGCGTGTTGCCCTCCTCTTACCTCTTACCCTCCTCCCCTTCTTCGGAGTCGGTGGAGGCGTCCTCCGACGGTGGTCCTGGTGGGGGTATTGGAGGCGAGGGCCTCGCGGCGAAATATTCCTCCATCCCCACCGTCGTGCCGCTGATGGCACGGGGAGGTCCTCCGGACGTCGACGGAGAACTCGTCGAGTCGGGCTCAGGTTTGGTTTCCATCTATTAATCAGAGGAAAAGCAGTTTAATTATCTCTACTCTTTTCTCGCTTCGATTGCGCGCGCGTTTTTCTAACGATTACCGATGGTCCGTTTCCCCCGACTACGTGTTCTGCGTCGTTCTTTTCTACACTGCGATACACTATCTTTCTACCGTGGGGTCTCGTGACGGCTTTCGTGGATTTTCGCGGACGGCCGCGTTTTCGTACATCCGGCGTTTTGACTCTCGCAGGAGCCTGTTCTCGCACGCTGGTGTCACCCGCTATGACTCGCGCAGGAGTCCGCACGCAATTTGGTGACTGTACGCTCGCCTGGGGCGGGTCGCGCGTCGCCCCTTCTCCCACGATGTCCCTCGGCGGATGTTCTTCTTCCTTGTCTGCGTCGAGATCCGGTGAGATGCAGTGTCTAAGGTGTTCGGCGTGTGCCAGGTCGGTCACTTTACCGTCTTTATCCAACAACGTATAAGTATTGGATCCTGGTTGGCCTATTATGATATACGGACCGGTCGCCTTCGGAGCCAGCTTAGCCGAAATACCCTGAGCTGCTGAGGACAGGACTCTGTTCTTCTTCCACACCATATCTCCTACGGTGAAAGGTGTGTCCCTCCTTTTAGCGTTATAATAGCTTGCTTGCCGCTCATGTTGTTGGTCTGAGCGTGCAGCTGCAGACTCATGTACTTCCCTGAGCTTTCGAAGTCGCTCTTGCCACAATTTTATCTTATGGTGCTGCTCCTCTTCTATGCCAGCCTGTTCTTGGTTCCTCTTGATGGTACCGGGGGGCATAGGCTCTCGTCCGTAATTTAGCATTGCCGTAGTCGTACCCGTCGACTCGTGGACGGTGTTGTTCAACGAGAATACAAGCTCCGGCAATTTCTCGTCCCAGGTATTGTGGTTTTCTTCGATGAAAGCCACAATCCTGGTTTTCAGCGTTCGGTTGACGCGTTCAACCGGATTCGCTTGGGGGAAATATGGCGGAGTGGTGGTATGGTGTATCCCAACCTCTTGTAGGTAATCGTCGACGGCCTTATTCTTGAATTCGGTACCGTTATCCGATAGAAATACCTCAGGAGTACCGAATCTTAAAACTATTCTCTCTTTGAACTCCTTGAGAATGGTTTTCGCGTTGGCTTTGCGAATTGGTACACACTCCGCCCACCGGGTGAATAGATCCAAGAATACTAGGATGTATTCGTATCCGCTCTTGCTCCTTACAAAGGGTCCGGTGATATCCCCTGCCACGATTTGCCAGGGACGTTCGACCGTGCGTTTTCCCATCAGTCCTGCAGGTGGTCGCTGATCCACCTTGCATTGTTGACAGCCGAGACAACGGTGCACGTAGTCCTTCACGTCGGCGTAATAACCTGGCCAGTAGTAATACTTAGCCAGACTGGCAAACGTCTTCTCACGTCCAGCATGGCCAGACGTAGGAGAGTCGTGGCTTTCCTCGAGGACCGCTTTTCGGTGTTCCTTTGGAATCACTAACTTCCAAGCGTCCTCGTCTCCGAGTGTTTCGTCGATCAACTCGTTCGGCTTGTGGAAGTATAGTCGTCCTCCGACACACTTCCAACGAGGAAAATCCCTTGGACTGGATTTAACTCGTTTTAGCCAATTCTGAAACCACTCGTCTTGGGACTCCTCTACCCAAGATATTGCATTGATGGCGAGGGCTTCCTCCTCGCTCATCCGTGATAGCGCGTCGGGTACGTAGTTCAGGGCGCCTTTTCGCTGCTCCACATCAAAGCTGTGTCCCTGCAACTCTAACGCCCATCGCGCTAACCTACCCGTTCGGCTGTGTAAGCTACGCAGCCAGCGTAAGCTACTGTGGTCGGTTATGACGCGGAAATGATAGCCTTCGATATAAGGTCTATATTTCCCAATCGCCCATATAACCGCCAGGCACTCTCGTTCCGTAACGCTATAATTGCGTTCGGCCTGGTTTAACGTCCTACTGGCGAATCTCTTCTCCATTAATCACCTGGAGAAGTACTGCGCCAATGCCAGTGTCGCTCGCGTCCGTTTGTATGACAAACTGCACATCGAACTCTGGCCTCGCTAGGACGGGAGCAGTTGCGATCAGCGCCTTAATCTGATCGAATGCCTGTTGCTGCTCCTCGAGCCATTCAAACTTACGGTCCTTCTTGGTAAGCCTTGTCAGCGGCTCGGCCAAGGTAGCAAAGTCTCGTAAGAATTTCCGGTACTACGAACTCATACCAAGGAATCTTCTCAGCTGTTTCAGATTCTTGGGCGCCGGATAATTGATGATCGGCTCGATTTTCTCGGGGTCTGGTCTGATTCCATCGCGATTCACCAGCACTCCGAGGTATCTCACCTCAGTACGTCCAAATACACTTTTATCCCGATTCACTGTGAGACTAGCCTCGTTGATTCTCTTCAGGACATACTTTAGCCACTTTTCGTGTTCCTCGAAGGTCTCTGTGGCGATGATTATATCATCGAGGTACGAAAATGCATAGGGCTCGAGCTCAGGCCCTATGATTTTGTCCACTAACCTTTGGAACGTGGCTCCCGCCTGGGATAGGCCATAAGGCATCCTTTTAAATTGGAATAAGCCTAGCCCAGGTACTGTGAACGCGGTTATGGCCGCTGACTCCGGTCTTAGCGGTATCTGGTGGTACGCGCTACTCAAGTCTAGCGTGCTGATGTACCTCGCGTTCTTGAGCTTCCGTAGTATGCCGTCCATGTTAGGCAGTGGGTAAGCATCGGTTTTCGATACTGCATTGACCTTCCGATAGTCAATACAGAACCGATACTTCCCGTTAGGTTTACGGACCATTACTACGGGGCTCGACCATTCACTGGTTGATGGCTCGATCACCCCTGCGTCGAGCATCTCTTTAACCTGGGCGTGCATCTCCTCCTCTATTCGCTTAGAGACGGGATAATATTCCTGCTTGATCGGCCGCGTCGCACCTACGTCGATCGCGTGCTCAATCAAGGAGGTACACCCCAACGGCCTCCCCGTTGTACTCAGGTATCGGTCAGCCAGTGCTAGCAGTCTTTCTTGCTCCTCTGGAAGCAAGTCTGCTAATCCGATTGATGCTAGCGTAACAGCATCGATTCGCGTTATGCCCGCTACTTCCAAGTCTATGGACTTGTCGGCCGCTTTGATCCAAAGCTTATTCTCGTTCGGATCTAAAACCGCGCCGAATTCACGGATGAAGTCCGCTCCGACATAACAGTCGATTTGGTCATCCGGAAGTATGGCTACGCGAATATCTCGAATTATCCCGGCAATTTCAAAAGGCAGGTCTACATAACCAGCGATCATCACCGTCTGGTTCCCTGGCACTTTCGCTTTTCTTCCCTTGCTCGGGATGAGTGGGCAGCCGCAGGCCGTAGCCAATTGCAGACCTACTGAACCCATTACCGTACGCGATGCTCCCGTATCGAACAAAGCACGTACGCGGTAGCCGGCAATGCCCACTTGTACCCACCAACGAGTTTCTCTCTCACTCGGGGGGTCTTCGTCTCCAGCCCTAGCGTTTGGATCTTTAGTAGTGGCCGCTATTTGGTGTTGACCCAGCTTGTCTTCTTTGAGGTCTACCAAATTCGGGCTGATGCGACCATTAGATCCCTTGGACTCCGTCGACGTCGTCGGCACTTCCGACGACTCTTCGGTCGGCGGGTTCTCCTCGCAGCGTTTCGCCGCGACTACGATTTCTGTTCGGGTCTTACGCGGGGCAGGAACGGGAACGACCCTTTTCAACCGCTCCTGTTCGCGTTTCCCGAACAGTCAGGGCAGTCTGCGCGTTTGTATCCTAGTCGACCGCAACCGAAACATTTCAACGGTTGCGCGGTTCGCGGTCTCGCGCTCTCGTTCCGACCGTCCCTGTCATCCTTAGATCCGCCGTTCGTCCTTTCGGCGGGAACCTTCGCGTTCCTCGTCCGGTTTGGTTCCCTTGGTTTGCCGCTACCGCCTCGGGGTGGGGTCATCGAAAGGACGAACTCTTTCATTTTTCCTTCGAGGACCTTGGCCAGAGTTTTTGACAAGTCTTCTGGCGGATCTTTCTCCGTCTTCTTATTCGGTGCCGTCGGTTGCACCGCCGCAATCTTCATTTTAGCCTTCTTTTCGTCCTTCGGCTTGTAGGCCGATTCGGGGATTAAGGACGTCTCGGGTGGTGGAGGGTGTCTATATGCCTTCTGGCCCTCCAGTGTAAGTTCGGCTTCGACAGCAAGGTCAAGTAGCGTTTGGACCGAATCGCAGTCCGTCCTGCGCACCAAGTTCTGTATTTTGGGGCGCAGGTTGCCATGTAGAGTGTCCAGCTGTTGCTCGACCCTTGGGATTGAATCGAGCCTCCGTATCATGTGGACTAGACACGTAATATAATCCCGTGTCTTTTCTCCTGGTCCTTGATATCTAGAGTTGATTTCCGCAATCAATCTCTTTTGGAACCGCCTATTAGTCCCAAACCAGTGACGAGCTTCTTTCTGGAATTCGGACCATGTCGACCATGTGCCTCTTTCATTTTTGTACCAGAGTGCTGCAACACCTTTGAACAACTCTGGCAATGAACTTAGAAGTTCGGTTTCTGACAGATTAGCCAGAATCCGACATTCCTCGACTCTTTCAAGGAACGAGTCTATGCTCTGGTCGTCATCCGCTGAGAATTGCAGTCCTCATTTCCGGACAACCTGACCGACGTCTCTCATGGACTGTCCTGCAGTTCTCTGCCAGGTGCTGTTTTCGGTCCTGGTGCCACTCGTATTTCCAAGTCTTTCTTGACCTTGGAAGTCCCCCCCCTCCCAGGCTCTGCCGACTCCTCCAGAGAGTGGTGCTGGGGAAATGGTCTGCGGTAGTACGTCTGTGTTGTCCAGGTAATGGTACGTCAGCGTGTCCTGGAATCCTACCTGCTGTCGTTGGTTACGGGCTTCGTGTCGTGGCTGGTCCAATCTAGTGCTTGTTAGAATTGGTTGGTTTTGCGCGGTTGTCAGCGCGTCCACTTTTTCAGTTAATTGCTTAACTGTGTCTGACATTCCTTTCATGAAGCTTGCGAATTCTAATGGGATTTCGAACGATCCTCCGTCTGTTGCAGTGAGTCGTATTCTGCTTGGATGTTGTTCATCGTTCGTAGTATCATCGGCAGTTTTGTCGTTTACTGACTGTGTTTCCGTGGTTTCCTCCGATCTTTTGGTGGTTTCATTATCCTGGTGTTGTTGAACTCTTTTACGACTCGATTCCAAATTTCCTTTAACTCTTTCGTCATTGTTCAGAGTTACTAATGGATGACTTGTGTTGTCATCTATCGTTGAGTTCTCCCACGGGTGTTCTGCCGAGCTATACTTGCCGATGAAGCTTTACCTGAGCTCTTCTCGATGTTGCCAGACGGTGATTTCATCCTGCTCAGGTTCTTCTACGAAATCACATGGTTCGTATTCGCCTAAGAGCCATTTTGTCAGACGACCTAATTTATCGAACTTATTGCCTGTGTTTTTGAGCGACAGGTCGTTAAGATATTGGCAAATATCTTTGTCTCTATAAAACAAACACCAGTCTTCGATCTTCTGTTGTGTCGAACACGCCATATTTATAATAACGATTTAAATAAATAATTTACAATAAATATAAAAAAATAATTTAATTCGCTTTACCAGAGCAGTCCAATTGCGCGGCTATCGTGGGGTCGTTCGCTCGCGTTTTCCCTAAGGCGCACAATTGTAATCGCTAAATACAAAAATATATATATATGCGGACTATACGGCCTAATTATTGGATTGCTCTGGCTTCGTCCTACCGTGTACGCTAATGCAAGGTTGTGTGGGTTACTTCGACTCTGGTTGTACCAAGTTGTAACAATATCAGCTTGATATTACCAGAGTAAGGATTTAATAATTAAATATAAAATATTAATTGTGGGTACTACAAACACCTCTTTTATAGTAAAAAAAAATTAAGATAACCCGAATAAAACAATAAGTGTTTTATTTTTGCCCACACAAGTTTTTTGAATATATATCACTTTTTATTGTGATATGTAATTTAAACTGATTCTAATTAATAGAAAAGAATTTTAACTATAATATGTAATTATAAAATTTTATTCAATTTTTCACTATTAATTTAATGCCAATTAATTAACTAATTAATTAATTGGTTAAAGCTTAGCGTACACTTTACACCAAATCTATTGTCTCTCTCTCGCCTATTATGCTACGCAGAAATATACGACGAGAAATTACAATTTCTATATGGTATCGCTCGCGATGTCTACGATTTTATGACGCACACACTTTATTTTTCATTTTGTAAACTCGTACTATTCACTTCGAAAAATTTTCCAGATTACCGCAAAAAAAAAAAAAAAAAAATAATAATACTTTTTCGAGGATTACAAAATAATTCGAAATATTCGGAAAAATTTACGAATTCCGAAGAAGTTGGGAAAATTGGACAAATTCCGAAAACCTACAAAAAAAATTTTGCAAATGTGAAAAATTTGAAAATTTTCTAAAAATCTAAAGAAATTATGAAAGATTTTTAAATTTCGAAAAATTTAAAAACATCTTGAAAATCTCGAAAAATTTGAAAATTTCTAAAAATTTGAAAATTTTGAAAAATTTTGAAAAAACTTGAAAATTCTGAAAATTTTGTAAAATTTGAAAAAATTGAAAATTTCGGAAAATTTGGAAAATTTTTAATTTTTGGGAAAATTTGGAAAACTTAATTTGTTTATAAAATTTATATATGTTATAAATTATTACTATGGCAAATTTATCTAACTCGAATTTTAAATTTAATTTAAATCGAAAATAATAAGTCTTATTTCGAAAATAATAAGTATTATTTCGAGTTAATTCCGAGAATTATGTTCGTTTGTACTCGGCTCGTGTTGTTGTTTACATATGTTCGTCGCGACGAACTCGCAACGTACTCGCAACCACTCGTTGCGGTTTATATGTAAAATAACGTCCGAAGTACAAAATTCAACTAAATGGAAAATTTTTCCTATCCCGAGGAAACTCGCGTTTTGGTTATCACTTGCAATAATTTTCCCTATCCCAAGGAAACTCACGTGTTGGGCGCCAGTTGTAACAGGGCGATTCCTACTCAAAAGGGGGGTTCTATGTCACCCAGTGCAGTGACTCAATTGCACGGGTGAGATGCTCGTTGTTCCGATAGCCGTGTTACCTAACAGCTGATCGGCTCGTGCGGTGACCCGTTGGTGTGGACAGGAGCTAACCTCAAGCTCCGTACGACGTTGTCCGCCCCGTATACAGCGTGTGCACTTACCTAGGTGCACACTTTCCTCGTGTGATATGTACTATCGTTCGCCGATACCCGTGCTCGGCTACTCAGCTATGTGTCGTGCAAAGTGCAATGCACGACACCCGCGGGGCATGGCGGTATTCGCCTTTGGGATAGGATCTGCTCGCGGATTTAATGAATTAACACCCGCGATCAAAATGTCAGTATAATTTATTCTAAGAAAAATAACAGAATATAAAAGCTTATCAATTATGTCGGGACGAGCCAAGGCGATGCTAAATCTTGGCTCAATAACAGTTGAATCAAAAATGTAAACAAACGCGAGAACATAAAATGTATACAGTGTGCAGGTGTGTGTGCGCCCGCCGCAAACTACGCTTCGAGACACGGCGTCTCGATATGTTCGGGGGTATGAGAATACACCAGGTATCGAGTAGTTGGTTAGGCAGAAGGCCTGGTACGGATAAATTATTGCCGGAGTGTGGAGCACTCCGGCTTATCGAACGCGTATCTACGCAATAGAGAGAGAGACGCGGCGAGAGCGTCCGGCCTCTCGCCCGGACGATACGATGCGTCGGGGTACCGCGCGTATCCCGATGCCGCTCGCGGATCGCGTCGTGTCGTCGAACCGGCGTACGCCTGGCCAGGACTTACTTGTTTCCTCGATGTCACGGGTTGGCACTCTCGGTGACAGTGCTCACGCTTTTTCTCACTCTCTCTCCCTCGTTCTCTCAGAACTCCCTTCACTCTCTCTCACTCCTTCGACACAGCTGGAGGTCGCAGGGCCTTGGATAACTTGCGAGTTAGGTCGCGCCGCGAACCGAACGATACTGCCGGTGTGTCGTGCACACCGGCTCTCCGACGCGCTCGCGCATGCGCTTTACGCGTCTTCAACGGTAGACTCACGCGATCGGTACGATTTTCGTCTCGCGTGAACCGTTTACCGTTACAATATATATATATATATATATCAGCGTTGGGTACGTAGTCATCAACCTCTCATTTCCGAGTACTTTTAGCAAATTTTTTAATTGAAATATTAAAAACAATATACTTACGAAATAATACAATTTTCTGCCCTCCGGCCGGAAAGCGGCAACTTCCCGGCCGCTACGCGAATTGAAGTTGCCGTTTTCCGGCTACGTCGTGCAGAAAAATAGTATACACACCTTGGCCAGTAAAAAAGAAAGCTTCAGATCACATGATCGTCCACCTCGACTTCGCTTCGGCCGACAATTACATGTGATCTGAGACATTTCTTATTTTACTGGCCATGGTATGTAATATACTATTTATAAAAGTAAAGTATATACACATCATAATATCAATTCTTTCAAATATTTATTCTACGTTTTTGTGTAGAAATGAATTTATGTACTTTTACACATTTACATAGAGTCCGTATACATATCAATTTCTTAAAGTTACCGAAAAATACTAATTTCCACTATTTTCTTGAATATTTAAAGAATTTTTCACATTTATTGGCGGAACGCATTAGTGTATAATAAGAGTGCATAGAGAAATTAAAAAAAAAAATACGCATATGCATATATGAAAGTACATTATTCGACAGTATAATAAATCAGACAGTACCCTAGTAGAAAATGCAACCTTTTATTTGCATTTCTTGGCCATCACAACTTACTAAAACCCAAAAATTAGGCATTTTGAAAAGCCAATTCGATAACTAAAATGACACGTTTCTTCTAACCATTAAAATGGCGTAATCAAGTTAATAATAGTGTTGCATTTTTTGACCATAAATTGCTAACCTTTTTAAATGAAATAGCTTTCATAATATTTTGACTACAATATGATGAATACAAGCCATTCATTAGGTCACGAGATGGGGATTGAATGGGATAGATTTAATTCGCTAACATTTCAGCATCTTTCAGCCAAATAATTAGCATCTTAGTACATCAATTTTATTATCTACATATTCATATGTACATACACACACACTATTATTGGCACTACTAAATACTGTATTATACTTTATTTCTGTTACATTTATAAGAATATAATATTATTGCACTTCTAAAACTTGACTAACAAACAAATTTTTTCAATCTTCTAGTGTAGGACATAAATATGGGCAAATGAGTTTTTGGAGTTGCTGATTATGAATCTGCGATTAGATTTTCAAAATTCAAAATGGCGGATTCAAAATGGTGGAATAGAAAATCTTATGAGACTTCATAAAAATGTGGCCAAATAGGTTTTTATGGTTGCTAATTATGAATCTGCGATGAGATATTCAAACGGACTTCAATTGAAAGCGAACTGACTGTAACAGTATGACGAATATGAAATAGCGTATCTAAAATATAGGAAGGAAACATGAAAGTGATCCTAACATATTGATTCAAATGATGTTTAACATTATCTTATCTATATTTATTATGGTTTATATCTATTCGTATTTTTATTTTGAGAGCACTATCTTTCAATGAGATGCTTTTTATGAATCCCACCATTACCCAATTTTCACCACGTGAAGTATATGCTCGTAAAAATCTTTTTTTTATTTTCTTTTTATTTTTTGTCTTTTTTTTATTTTTTTTATCCTTTTTTGTTTTTTTTTATTTTATTATCCTTTTTTTTTATTTTTTTAAATATTTTTAATTTTTAAAATTGAATTTTTTACTTGTTTTAATTTTGAATATTTTGCATTTTTTGCACAAATTGTTCCCTTTTTTCGCTTCCTTTTTTGTGTGCCTTATTGAAACATTCCTTGCAATAAATAAGCTTGCATCCAGTACAAAGAGTGTTAGTTCTAACGTCAACTTTTTGTTCGTGTTTTATAGACACCTATTTTGCATTTTTTCGATGAATTTTTTTGGTGACATCTAGATATTCTCTACTTATGGACATGGTAAGATTCTTTGTACCGAGCTTATTTACAGCAGTAATGTTATACAGAACAGTAGCATTCGTTATGCCTGCTTGAATCAAGCGCATAAACATTACCCATATCCAGTTTTTAGATTTCAGTAAAGGTAAGAGCTTACTGCAATGCTGGTCATGAACATCAACTCCACCCATAAACTTATTGTGAACGGAGAAAGCATGAGAGAATGCTATATCAACTTTACTTTTCTGCTCTTCATTGTATCGTTTCATTTGTAGCAATGGTGTTACGCCCACTGCTGTTGAACAAATCGAAACTTCTTCAGAATCCTTAATAATAATGAAATTAGTGCCACTTTTTTTATCAAATTTAGATTGATATGTACCTCTTTCTGTTTCTTTATCGAAACTAACTTTTTTAGGTGAACCATCTCTTCTAACTGATCCAGTAGCTTTTAGTCCTATTTTTTTCACATGTATTAGTAAGTCAGAACTGCGAAACAAATTGTCTATATATACGTGGTACTTACTAAGATTATGATAAGTGGTAGTAGTAAAAAGGGGTTGCATCATTCGAATTACAACTCGCCTACCTAAACCTATTTTCGATAAATCGCCTGTTTCACCTTGGTTTTACCTTGATAAACTGCTTTATAGAAAATTTTCCAAAAAATTTCACCATCATTTCGTTTATCGAAAGGGCAGAAGAAAAAATTCCAAAACGAAGTAAGTTTTTTTTAAAAAGATCTACTATTTTTTTAACTTTCCGTGCTTTATCTGCTGGGTCCTTGTCTGTGGGTTTAGAAAATTTTAATTTCGACTTCGCAGAAGAAACCGTATCTGAATAAAGAAGAGGTTCAGTACTCCAATAATCTCTTTGAGACAGCCTCTTATTAAAAGATGAAAATAAATTATGCCAAGAAATTTTTCCAATTCTTGAAGAGTTAATAGATATCCATTGAGTTTCGTACTTTTAATAATATAAGTTTTGATTTCAGAACTGATAAATAATTTGAACAATTCTAAATGAGATTTTGATTGAATATTTTATGTTTTCACCAGAAAGAAATATATCATCATGCAAAATATCATACTCTTGTTCACCTGGAATCCAGTTATAAGCGTAATACTCTTATAGATTTTTTTGATTACTGGTATACTCTGAAGATAAACGATTATAGGATTTTTTTAGTGAAAATAAATCGGCTCCGTTAGTCTTGTTTTTATTATCATATTCGTCAGATGATGAGCTATCATGATCATCCAAGACATCAGATTCAGAATCTCCTGAATAATCAGGATTTGGAATAATTGCTACATTTCAAAATGATATTTAATTGATCTTGGTGCACAAACCACAATTTCATTTAGATGGCGACGTTTCGATGAATTTTCGTCATCCTCTTCAGACTATACCTTTATTTATAAAAACGAATACATTTGATTAATTAACAATAATTATTGATTTAGTTTTTAGCCTATTGATTTATAACATTTTACTTACGACTTGTCATTGAAATCTGTATTTAACATAACATTTTGAATCGTAGTATCACTGAGTTGTCGTACTACTAATGAAAACAAGGATATTTAAAGCAATGAAATTACACATTTATATACATAGTTATATTAGAAGAAGTTGAATTATTAAAGTGTTTACCTCCATCTCAATTACAGCTCTATAATGAATTTAGTCTGATTAAAAAATCGCGCCTTTATACAGGTATAGTGTGTGTCATACTACGTATAACTATAGCTGTGTATATAAGTTACGATTAATTTAGTATACCATCTGTTATATAATACTCTAGTCCTGCGTATGCTTTTGCATAATTTTTCGTTTACTATTTTTTGTATTGTCTTAATTTATTTATTTATTTAAATTATTAATTAATGTTGATTTATAGAGCTGTAATTGAGATGGAGGTAAACACTTTAATAATTCAACTTCTTTTAATATAACTGTGTATATAAATGTGTAATTTCATTGCATTAAATATCCTTGTTTTCATTACTAGTACGACAACTCAGTGATACTACGATTTAAAATGTTATGTTAAATACAGATTTCAATTAAAAGTAGTAAGTAAAATGTTATAAATCAATAGGCTAAAAAACTAAATCAATAATTATTGTTAATTAATCAATTGTATTCATTTTTATAAATAAAAGTATAGCCTAAAGAGGATGAGGATGTGACGTTTGTATAATTGCAAACGTCGAGATCTTCTCTTTTCTATCTAATTTAAATACAGAAATTATTATATATGTATATATATATATATATATATATATATATATATATATATATCGCAATAGAAAATTAGTTTTAACAATATCGATCGGCTAATATCGTTAAAATGGTGGGTTCTTGTCTACTTTAAACCGTTGAAACGGACCCCATTTATTGAAAACTCATTATTTTAATCTTCTCTTTTATTTATATTTTTTTTTTATTTAAAATGGGTATATAATTTCCTCGGATTTATTTTGATTATTGAAATATAATTATTTTATTGGAGAAAACTCAGTTCGCAATTTTACTAATATTATGTCGTGTAATTGGATTATGCTTAGCAGCTCAAAAGCTAAGCTTTGGATAATGTATTTGGACTCTGGATAAATTATCCCACAATCGCAGTTCAACAGCGATTTGTGATTTAATTTATCCTTTTTGCGTCGATTCATATTTTACATAAATATCAAGCAGTTCAACAGCTCCAAATTTATGCAACATTTGATAGCGGATTATTAGCTTTGAATGGAAGGAAATAACCGCAGCTCTGCAGCGTTTCTATTTTAATTTCTTATTCTAGTTTTTCGCAGTGCTACAGCGAAAAATTAAAGAAAGGTAAGGATATGTAATGAAAGATGGAGCCTACGGGCCACGACAACCAGATATAATAAATATATATATATGTATATATAGATATATCAGATTTGGTTAGCATGCAATTAGAGAACGTATGTGCGACTATACAGTCATACATGCATATGTGCATATATACGTATATACTCGCACGAACGTTTAAATACTCGAAACGCAGCACTACAGCGTTATCAAGTAAGAAAAGAGAGACAGTTATACAGTTCTAGCGCGAATCCTTTTTAGTAAATTTTAACAAATAATTAATATGCATATAGGTATACATATAACTATTAGATACAAATAAAAATATAAAATCAAATGCAGTTCAACAGCATAAGATTTAAAAAAAAAATTTAAAACATGTAGGAAAATAACGCAGTTCAACAGCGTTATTTTGTGTATAGGATAAGGTAGCATATATAATAAAATATTTTATTTTTGTTAATAATATATATGTATATTATTTAAATATATTTTTTTTTACTTACAAATGTTGAAGTAAATAGGCACAATTCGCAATATATGAAATAAAAAAAAATCGAATTATCGAAACACGCGTAACACTGTAACGCGTATGAAATAAGTGGTGAAAAAGATGTTGCTCCTATGGGACGCAACCGTGAACTATCAATGCTTATGAGCATATGACAAAATCTTCGATGCCGAATTTTCTGCCCTCTTATATACAATCGGTCGAGGAGCATCGATTAATTAGTGGGAGTAGATCTTATTTCTTCTTACTTCCCCTTTTGATTATTCGACGTATATCCAAATTATAATGCATCTTCCTTTTAACTATAATTATTACTCCATTTCTGTTATTTTGACATATTTATACATTGATTCAATTTTGAAATTGTTTCATTTAATAAGGATATCCATTTTTTCTTTTATAAAATGTAAAACAATAAATTGAAAAATTATGTGTTATAACTATTACTTTAATATTCTAATATTTATAAATTTATATTGAAAGTTGTTATCTGAATCCTTATTAAAATAAATAACAAGTTTATATAAATCTACTGCTATCAACATTGTTAAATATTGTCGTTTATTGATTATAAAAAGGAAATCTTATTTTGCTATATATATTCTTGCTTGGGAAACTATTGAATTATTTTATTCTCTTACAATTTTATATTTTGTCAAGTAATTAATATAAGAACTGAAATTAATATATAATAAATTAGTGTTTGCCAAGATATCTTATTGTATAATTTTAAATTGTATTTATCATTTGAACTATTATGTATTTTATACAAGGAAAATTTATTTAATTCCCAAAAAAAATTAAATGAATTGTAGAATTAGTTAACCATTTTGAATATAACATATTACCTTTATTCCTTGTATAAATTATCAAATTTATTATTTATAATATAAACCTATTTTATCTGTTTATTTAAGACATAACACAATTTTATTAATTATTATAAAGTCGGCAGTACTGAAGAGTAATTGAATTAAACATATACAAATGTATACGTGCATTCATACACGTATACATATATACACGTATATACGTTCAATTATTATATATTGTTTTTTTTAAATAATATTTAATTGAATCAATGATTACATATTAAATTTTTATTTATTCAATCACTCTTTACAGTATAATGGTACTACAAAATACTTTATGTAACTTAATGGTTAAGTACGAAAATAAGAAATATAAATGTAATAATGCATAATTAAAAGTTAACTTAAATATTTTAAAAGAGTGTAAGCAACTTCCAAATTAGAAAGAGTGTATATGTTTCTTTTAAACTGTGAAAACTAAGTTATGACATCTTAGCTGAATATTTACATTTCGATGATATGCGTGTGACATATCTGCGAGACTCTTTGATTATAATTTTCTTTTGTAAAGATACAACAGATTGATTTTTTTTTGTAACAGTTTCATTTAAAATTTATAGATACAATGTATATCTATAGTTACAATTATATTACAGTTATATAATAATAATAAAATTTTTCTATTTCTTACAACGAAAAGTCATCGAAACGTCGCCATCTAAATAAAATTGTGGTTTATTTACCAAGATCAATTAAATATCATTTTGAAATAAATTCTGCGTGGATGATAAGAAAATTATGTATCTTAATTGCTACATTGTTTCTGTCATTAGTCTCAAATGCATCATGATTATTTTTACTAACTCTTCTAGTACGGCTAGCAGAGCTAGAATCGGATTGGGATTGTCGTTTTGACATAATTATTTTAGAGACAATACTATAATTATTCTAAAAAAATATTGAAAGAAATTCAAGATATTATCGAGTTTATTCTTTTAAACAATTTAGCTTAGTACTAACTGAAAAAATAAGAAAAATAATAATTATAAATGGTTTTTTTTTATACAGCTTACAGGAAAAATATATCTTGAGCTTAAATTTTTTCAAATTTTAATTTAGTCAATCTATCAAAAAATGTTAGAAGAATTGGGCTGCGCTTGTGAAAGTAATGTTCACTGGCCATCTAAATAAAATTGTGGTTTATTTACCAAGATCAATTAAATATCATTTTGAAATAAATTCGCGTGGATATAAGAAAATTATGTATCTTAATTGCTACATTGTTTCTGTCATTAGTCTCAAATGCATCATGATTATTTTGTACTAACTCTTCTAGTACGGCTAGCAGAGCTAGAATCGGATTGGGATTGTCGTTTTGACATAATTATTTAGAGACAATACTATAATTATTCTAAAAAAATATGAAAGAAATTCAAGATATTATCGAGTTATTTCTTTTAAACAATTTAGCTTAGTACTAACTGAAAAAATAAGAAAAATAATAATTATAAATGGTTTTTTTATACAGCTTACAGGAAAAATATATCTTGAGCTTAAATTTTTTCAAATTTTAATTTAGTCAATCTATCAAAAAATGTTAGAAGAATTGGGCTGCGCTTGTGAAAGAATGTTCAACTGTGTTAAACGAAACTTGTTCATTTATTCGATGGTCGTGAGAGTCGATCGTCTCTCGTCGGCGTCGGGCGTGTAGCCTCTCTCGTCTGTGTCAAGGGCCGAACTGTCAGCGTCGGTGTCGTCGGCATAACCCCTCTCTTCTGCCCTACGTCTAAGGGATGCATCGTAATATTATATTTGGTAGCAAATGTTTATTTTTTTAAAGAAATGTGTAATTCGTTGCGTATAGCAATACGGCAGATATAGACCCAATGAATACCAGACGTATTACACATTTCTTTAAAAATATAAATATTTGCTCCCAAAAGTAATATTCCAATTACCTCAATTTCAGTCATAGCTAGGGGGGAAAGTATCTTTCAACAGTTCTATGTAGCTGTGAAATTTATTATATATGTTTGAAGCACGTTTCTCGTAGAAATCGACACCTGACTACGGCGCCATTTGAAGCCTCAAAATCGTGCGGCTATCGACGGAGGCTATAGCTCCGACATCCCCTTAAGGATTGAGTGGAACAGAAAATAAAAATATGTTATGCTAAAAGTACTAATTTTAAAAATATCCCAAAAAAGTTAAAATTTTCAACATAAATATTCTGTTCCACTCAGTCCTTAACTATTTCAATAAGCATGAAAATGAGCCCCACCACATCCCAAATCCCAAGATCTGCTCATAAGATAAGATGCGACAGTCAGTTAAATACAATAAAAAGTAAAGTACGTATAATTGAAGCAATAATTAAGTATTTTGAAGTCTAATGCAGCTTAACATACTGATTTTATTAGGTACTTTTATCACCTAAAATATTAATAATACATAATATTTCATTAAAATATAATATTTAAATTAAAGATCATATTTTTGCAGGTTGGACCAGGTTGGTCCGCTTAAGGCATTTCCAAATTTACGCTCAATGAAGATTATCAATACGTATATCGAGACTCGGATATGACGAGTTGTGTTGTACGTGTAAGATAAAAGGAGGTCGATGTTAGCGATTTTACCGACATATAGATGGTGCGATGGCTCGGTCGGTAGGGCGTCGGGCTCGTAATCTGGAGGTCCCAGGTTCGATTCCCGGCCCCGGCCGATTGATACAAGCACCACTGGCGAATGTATTTTCAACAAGTGCTTTCTTCACCAAGACATCGTATGACCTCCGTCGCTGATTAGCACCGGTTTGGGAGCATAAAAAGAGCGACGTTAAAATAATAAAAAAAAAAAAAGTTATCGTTTTTTATTTTTATCAATAACTAAATCAGTTTTTGGGAAATTTTGAGACCATAGCCCCATTCTATACAAGTAACTTGTCAAATTTTTGTGCAAATTCATTGAGTATTTACGAAAAATAGTGCGAAACTGTAAGTTTTATTCATCATAACCTGATTATAGTGAATTACAGTTTCGCACTATTCTTCGTAAATACTCAATGAATTTGCACAAAAATTTGACAAGTTACTTGTATAGAATGGGGCTATGGTCTCAAAATTTCCCAAAAACTGATTTAGTTATTGATAAAAATAAAAAACGATAACTTCTATATGTCGGTAAAATCGCTAACATCGACCTCCTTTTATCTTACACGTACAACACAACTCGTCATATCCGAGTCTCGATATACGTATTTATAATCTTCATTGAGCGTAAATTTGGAAATGCCTTAAGCGGACCAGCCTGTGTCCAACCTGCAAAAATATGATCTTTAATTTAAATATTATATTTTAATGAAATATTATGTATTATTAATATTATAGGTGATAAAAGTACCTAATAAAATCAGTATGTTAAGCTGCATTAGACTTCAAAATACTTAATTATTGCTTCAATTATACGTACTTTACTTTTTATTGTATTTAACTGACTGTCGCATCTTATCTTATGAGCAGATCTTGGGATTTGGAATGTGGTGGGGCTCATTTTCATGCTTATTGAAATAGTTAAGGACTGAGTGGAACAGAATATTTTTGTTGAAAATTTTAACTGATGGATTCTTAGGAGAAGGCAGCAATAAAACTCGTCTATCTAATTCACTTCACTTTAATGTTTATTATATAGATATTTAAGAATATAATTATAAACGTAGTTCGCGGGTGCACCGTATGTGATCTGCACGGATCGGTAGCCAAGCAGAGAGTAAGTCCTCCGACGGACACCGCGCTCTTCTATTGTCTTAAAGTGGTGGGGGGAAATCGACAGAAGGGCCGATCGCAATTCCATCACTCCCTCCCAATCGGACCTGGAATCACTTACTGTTTCCTGAAATAAACACAAATCACACATATCAAGTACAATATATATGCATCTCTTTATCCATTCATTATCTTGGAGGTTAGTTTATTATGTAAATCAAAAGCCAACGGTTTCGTAAATATATCAGCAAGTTGTTCTTTAGACTTAACCCACATCACTTTAACAAAACCCATTTTAACACATTCTCTTACATAATGTTCTTTAATTTCAATCATATGTCGTAACTTATTGCTACCTGTCATTTGGGTGGCTGCACCAGCCGCCTTATTGTCACACCACAAAATCATAGGTTTAAAGTCATCATTTAGAATCAATTTGAGAGAATTTAATAACGAAATTTTATATTGACACGCCTCGCTCAATGCTAAATACTCAGCTTGACAGTTAGATAATGCGACATTTAATTGTTTGTGTGTCTTTCAAGACACCGCATCTCAAAAGAATTTAATTACAAAACCACTAGTTCTCAACTATTTCTACAATCGGCCAAACTTGCATCTAAATAAGTCTGAATATCATCAGTATTGCCAGTATATTTTAGACCCAAGGACGCACTTCCCTTTAAATATCTAAAAATCCTTTTTATCATTTCCCAATCGTCCTCATTCGGATTTATTTGATGCCTACTGACAATATTCACTGCATAAGTGATATCAGGACGCGTCACATTTGCTAGATACAATAATGAACCCACGGCTTCTCTATAGGGAACATTCAGTTTGAATTCGTCACTTTTGTATTCCGATTCTGTCTCATTCTCTTCGCGTTCGCGTCTCATACGATTTGCTACCTGTTTTGTAATCATCGGAGTCCTTTGCGGATGCATCTCACCAAACCCAAATCTCTGTAACAATTTTAATATATTGCTTTCTTGTGTCAATGTCAACGTTTTATTCACTCTATCCCGTATAATCTTAATTCCTAGAAAGCACTTCGGTTCTCCCAGATCAGTCATTTCAAATTCTGATTTTAATTTAGTTTTCACCTCGCTTAGTCGGACTTTATCGTTGCTAGCAATTAACATATCATCAATATATAAAACCAAAAACAAGAATTTATTCCTCTCTCGCCAAGTAAATAAGCATGGTTCGCTATCATGAGTGACTAGACCTATTTTATTAGCAGCTTCCGTAAACCTTTCATTCCAACGTTTCGGACTGATTTTTAAACCATACAGCGCTTGCTTCAACTTACAGACCTTCTCTCGCTTCTCTTTGCTCGTCACATTCATGCCTTCTGGCAATTCCATGTATATCTCTTCGCTTATAGTTCCGTTCAAGGAAGCGGTTTTCACGTCCATTTGATATACGTCCAAATCATATTTATTAATGATAGCTAGAACCGATCTTATCAAGGTTAATCTCGAAACAGGTGCGTATGTTTCAACCAAATCATATTCGTTTCTAACCTTAAAGCCTCTTATAACAAGTCTTGCTTTATATTTACACGTCCCTTCCTTTTCCATCTTTTTCTTCAAGACCCACCTAGAATCAATTATATTCGGTTTAATTTCGCCTCTCATAATTTCAGATCGTTCTACCAGTTCCCATACTTCATTTTTGTTCATTGAGTCCAATTCACTCTGAATTGCAGACAACCAATTTTTTTGTCGTTTGAACTCATCGCCTCTCTATACGATGTGGGTCACAGTTAATTTTTGCTAGCAGTGCATGATATTTCGGATCACTTAATGTTTGTTCCTTTTCTGTTTCGCTTTCTTTCGCTTGCAATTTCTCGGGCGACCTCTCTTTCTCTTTCTACTCCCTCCTTTCTTATTATTTCCTCAGATTCTCGACACATCTTTTTCATAATTCAAGAACCACTTCTCGTTGTTTACCTTTTCAAAATTATTATCCCAGTCTTGTATTTGATTCTTTGTGAATCTGTCACCAAAAACAATTTTTTCATTGAATCTCACATCTCGACTTTCATAAAATCTATTCTCATCTGGTTTGAACAAGACATAACCGGTGGCTTTGTACCCAACAAGAAAACTTGTGATTGCAATCTAGTTTTCACCTCGCTTAGTCGGACTTTATCGTTGCTAGCAATTAACATATCATCAATATAAAACCAAAAACAAGAATTTATTCCTCTCTCGCCAAGTAAATAAGCATGGTTCGCTATCATGAGTGACTAGACCTATTTTATTAGCAGCTTCCGTAAACCTTTCATTCCAACGTTTCGGACTGATTTTTAAACCATACAGCGCTTGCTTCAACTTACAGACCTTCTCTCGCTTCTCTTTGCTCGTCACATTCATGCCTTCTGGCAATTCCATGTATATCTCTTCGCTTATAGTTCCGTTCAAGGAAGCGGTTTTCACGTCCATTTGATATACGTCCAAATCATATTTATTAATGATAGCTAGAACCGATCTTATCAAGGTTAATCTCGAAACAGGTGCGTATGTTTCAACCAAATCATATTCGTTTCTAACCTTAAAGCCTCTTATAACAAGTCTTGCTTTATATTTACACGTCCCTTCCTTTTCCATCTTTTTCTTCAAGACCCACCTAGAATCAATTATATTCGGTTTAATTTCGCCTCTCATAATTTCAGATCGTTCTACCAGTTCCCATACTTCATTTTTGTTCATTGAGTCCAATTCACTCTGAATTGCAGAAAACCAATTTTTTTTGTCGTTTGAACTCATCGCCTCTCTATACGATTGTGGGTCACAGTTAATTTTTGCTAGCAGTGCATGATATTTCGGATCACTTAATGTTTGTTCCTTTTCTGTTTCGCTTTCTTTCGCTTGTAATTTCCTCGGGCGACCTCTCTTTCTCATTTCTACTCCCTCCTTTCTTATTATTTCCTCAGATTCAATCGACACATCTTTTTCATAATTCAAGAACCACTTCTCATTGTTTACCTTTTCAAAATTATTATCCCAGTCTTGTATTTGATTCTTTGTGAATCTGTCACCAAAAACAATTTTTTCATTGAATCTCACATCTCGGCTTTCATAAAATCTATTCTCATCTGGTTTGAACAAGACATAACCGGTGGCTTTGTACCCAACAAGAAAACTTGTGATTGCAATCTGTCTAAACTTAGGACCTATTTTTCTCTGAATCTTCACATAAGCCATGCAACCGAAACGCCTAAATTGTTTTAAATTCACGGTATAATTTGGGTTAAATTTTTCCAAAGGAGAAACCATTTCATTTGACTTGTGTGGAGTTCTATGGTAAGCATGAACAGCAGCACTCAAAGCCAAGTCCCACATATTTTCTGGAAATTTGGAATCAAACATCAGCGCTCTTACTTTCTTCTGAATAGTCTGATTGAATCGCTCAGCCACTCCATTGTGCTGAGGAGTATCAGGGCATGCCAACTGCAGTTCAGCTCCGAGTTTTTCCAGTACTTTAACTGTATCGCCTCCCGTAAATTCTGTGCCCTGATCTGATCTTAAGTAACAGACTTTCGCGTCTCGTCCAAGTAAATTTCTAGAAGTTTTAACAAAGTGATCAAGCCACGATCCTGTATCATTTTTAAATTTCATAGGATATGCCTGAGCTAATCGGGAATAATCATCGACAAATACAGAAATAACGCGATATCCCTTTGGGTCCGATTTAGGACTTATCGGGCCCATTATGTCCGAATGGATTATTTGTAATGGAGCAGACGCTCTCATCCTCGTCTCATTGAAAGGCAGCCTGTTCATTTTAGTCATTTTACACACTTCGCATTCAAGCACGGAATTGTCAAATTTCACATCACTCAATTCCTTAAAATCAGGAAATCTCTTCTGCAGGTTTCTTAGATAATTTAAAGAGGCATGACCCATTGTCACATGCCATAACACTGACTTATTTGATTGGGCAGGTAAATCTGTGTCGCAATTAATTTCCTTTTCACATCTCATTTTTTCATCAGAGTTTACAGTTATTTCGTTAGGGTTATGCAGTTTTCTATCTGTCACTGTTGTTTCAAAGTTTGGACCGACTTTCAACACGACACTTTCATTCTTAATTTCTGACTGGGATTCAATTTCATGGATTTCATTTAATTTTACATCAGAAGTCTGTTTAATTTTACTTCGGGTCAGAAGGTAAGCAATTGGTGTGCAATTGAATTTTTCAGAACTAGATTTTAAAGTATCGCTTCGCTTTTCTATTTCTACTTCAATCAACCAGTATGGTTTCTCGTATATTCCAGTTAGAAAGGTTTTATTCGAAATAGGATCAAATATATCTACTCTCTTGTTATCCAAATAAATATCTAGTCCCTTGTCTACAAATTTTCTTAAGGATAGCAAATTTTCCGACAGTGATTCCACACAAATTACATTATTTAAGGTTAAAATTCTATTATCTCCCGTTTTAATACCTACGCATCCCGCTCCCTCCGATTTTAAGCTCGCCTCTGGATTTTTATTTGCGCATCTTATAAGGTTTTCTTTATTATCAAATCTCGTAAAAATTAGCCTAGAGTTGGTGAGATGCTCCGTTGCTCCCGAGTCAACTAAAAATTTTGCTAAAAATTTCCGACTACTAGGTTCATATCTCACATTCGTAATATTTGTTTCATCAATTAAAGTATTTAAAATTTTACCTGCTTTCGGTTCCTTGCTTCTGGACGAATTTAGCAAATTACTTGCCCCTCTACCTTTAGGTTTATATGAATTGAATTTTCCCCGATTTATTATAAGTTTTTGTCTTTTCGCATCTTATTGAATTGAATTTTCCCCGATTTATTATAAGTTTTTGTCTTTTCCGCATCTCTAACATTCTCCCATCACTTCCAAAATGTCTTTTGTAACCAAGAGTTCTATTTCTTTATTAAATCTCGCATACCTTATAAAACCGCGTCCTCTTCCACGTCTCTCGTTACTCACATCTCTCGTGCTACGATTCGGGCAGTTCTCAGCCTTGTGGTCCCGTGTAAATTGTCTACAATTGTAGCATAGCTTTTCTCCCGAATTTTTCCTGGGACAATCTCGGCTGATGTGCCCGTTCGCATGGCACTCATAACAGCGCATCCCTTCCATTTGTGTGGTAGCCAGAGCTGCTCTAGGCTCCGCACTGGTGCTTGCTATCGCACCTCCACTTCCCTTTCTCATCGCTTCATGCTGTAAAAGAAAAGTTTCTAATTGATTATAGTCTAGATCCTTACCCGTCGCGTTTTTGTTCACAAAATTAAGTTCGTGAATCTGTGGCACTTCTCTTACTATTGCATTATAAAATGCATCACGGATCTCAGATTCAGCAAACGGCTGAGTATGAGTAATATTATTATGTGTTCTTATTATTTCGTCAAATTTGTCCACGAAAACTGACACTCTCCCATTACGATTGAACACCAAAGAATATAACTGTTTCCTCAAGTTAACAGACGATAAACTACATTCACATCTCTTAATTTCCTTAATTTTTTCCAGCATCTCTTTCGGGTCTTTAATATCAATTAATTTGGCAAGATAATTTTAATCGATATGATTTATTAAAATATCTCTGACTTTGAACTGATCTCGCGTTAACATTTCTCTTTCCGTCGCGTCTCATTTTTCAGAATCTTCATCAATAATATACAGTAAATCCAAGGCAATTAATTCCGAAGTAAAGTAATCAATAAACAGTTCGTATTTCATTTGTACCGATAATTTATAATCTCTCTTTGTACTTGAATCTTTCACATTCAGTAATTTAATCGCGTCTTTAAACTCACTCATGTCATTCGATTTGTTAAAAGTTTTAGTTTCCGAATTATTTTCTTTCTCTACTTCTGATCTAATTAATTTTATTATATCCGCTTTCGATATAATGTCATAACCCGAATTTTCCGTCGAATTATGTGCAATTTCTTCAAAATCATTTTCATTATTATCATAAAACTCATCTCTTACCTCTTTCATTTCCCTCAACACCTCTCGTCCTTCTCGAATGCATCCTTTCATCTCCGAACACATTCGTCGCATCTCATCGTTGAGGTTACGCATCTCATCAATGTTCTCTCTCAGATGGTTCTGTTGGGATATATCACGTCCCGTCATTGAGTCAAAGAAAACATTGGTCATTGGTCAGTACTTCCCCTTTATTGCGCCTAGCCTTGATTGCCTCAGATACCACTCGAATCTGATCTCCCGATAGGTGATCCATATCTGAAAACATGTCTCGCAATCAGCTGATGATTCAACCTCTTGAACACAAAGCTGTTAAACCATCAGCGAATGTAGCCAACTAGCACTTGAACACAAAGTGTAATCAACCACATCCCCACTAATGCACTGCGAGAACGTACGACGCCTGCAGCACATCAGCAGACCAGCTGTGCCGATGAATGTAACTTTTAAAACATTTTAATAATTATTATTACGTACCTAAGGTACATGTGAATCCGGATTCTGTTGTAAAAATTATTTTGTTTTCTAGAAGGTCTAGACCAACCTTTTGCCCGGGAAACCTCTTCTGAAACTTTAATAACTCATACTGTGTTCGTAAGAATAGTAGCAGAGTTAGCTCATCTGCAATTAATTACACGTGTCAATTCTCAATTTTTTAAAAAGCGCATCACTTTGTTACAGGGTTGCAAATATTTAAATCAAATTTAGTTACAATTCGAATTTAACTAACAATTCTTGTTGAATGGTTAATTAAACTTTCGTTAAATCTAAAATAAACATAATTTATAATTAATATTATTTCAATTAATAAATCAACGTGATTTTTTAATTAAAGCTATCTCAATTAATGAATCAACGTGATTTTTTAATTAAAGCCATCTCAATTAATGAATCAACGTGATTTTTTAATTAAAGCTATCTCAATTAATGAATCAACGTGATTTTTAATTAAAGCCATCTCAATTAATGAATCAACGTGATTTTTTAATTAAAGCTATCTCAATTAATGAATCAACGTGATTTTTTAACTAAAGCCATCTCAATTAATGAATCAACGTGATTTTTTAATTAAATCTATCTCAATAAATCAACGTGATTTTTTAATTAAAGCAATCTCAATTAATAAATCAGCGTGTTTTTTTAATTAAAATAATTCTAATTAATAAATCAAAATGATTGATGAATTAAATTGTTTTAATTAAAATTGATAATGATTCATAAACTAAAATTATATTAATTCAAAATCAAAATAATTTGCTATTCACAGGGTTGCAGATTTATTTTTAAAATAAATCATAATTAATAATCAAATTTTTTTTTTAATTATCAATTATTGAATTCAATAATCAAGAAAAATATTTAATTAAACATGCTAATCATCACTATCACTATTATAATTAAAATATTTCCTCAAATAGTGTACGGCGTCCGACATTCGGCAACTTTTTATATATACGTTATATTATTGTACATTGGGAGTAAGTGTGTAAAGGTAGAGGGATGAGGGGAGTGAAGGGTGGTTACATTTTTTTTTAAGTTGGTCAATTGTACCGAACCCCTTGGGTTGAAGCGGAACGTGCACAAAAACATCGACGCGGTAAATCGACCATATCTCCTCGGGTACGGGTCCGATCTTAAAAATTCCAACGGCATTCGATTCCTTGTGCAAAAGTTCAGTTATAAGGTTAGCCATCGAAATTCATGAAAATGCCCTCTTCGCCGAGTTACGGGGGCCCAAAGTTCAGAAGTCGAAAACGGAGACGATGGTTAAATTACGAATACCGGCGTCACCTTGGACATATCGGGATCCTGCACCAGGTCATTCGATTCGTCTTTTCAATAGCTTTTCAACCCTCCTGAAACATTTTGATGTACATTGTACCGAACCCCTAAATTTTGGGTTGAAGCGGAACGTGCACAAAAACATCGACGCGGTAAATCGACCATATCTCCTCGGGATCGCGTCCGATCTTAAAAATTCCAACGGCATTCGATTCCTTGTGCAAAAATTCAGTTATAAGGTTTGCCATCGAAATTTATGAAAATGCCCTCTTTGCCGAGTTACGGGGGCCCAAAGTTCAGAAGTCGAAAACGGAGACGATGGTTAAATTACGAATACCGGCGTCACCTTGGAGATATCGGAATCCTGCACCAGGTCATTCGATTCGTCTTTTCAATACCTTTTCAACCCTCCTGAAACATTTTGATGTACATTGTACCGAACCCCTAAATTTTGGGTTGAAGCTGAACGTGCACAAAAACATTGACGCGGTAAATCGACCATATCTCCTCGGGATCACGTCCGATCTTAAAAATTCCAACGGCATTCGATTCCTCGTGCAAAAATTCAGTTATAAGGTTAGCTATCGTAATTCATGAAAATGCCTTTTTCGCCGAGTTATGGGGTTCTTTTATTTTTTAGAACTTTTTGAAGCGTTTTTCATGTTTTGAATTATCAGAAAAAAATATCAACAAATAGAGATAAACACTCAAACTAAAAACCATAAGAAAGTTGAGATCAAGTAGATACGATTTAAAAACAAGTAAGCTCAAATCGGTCTAATTGAAATATATTTTTACAAATTAAATGAAATAAACTCTATATTTTGTGTAACTAGTTTATTTTTACAAATATTTTTTTGATAAATTTATTTTTAATAGAATTCTTTTTTCGAATTCTTTTTCGGATATCCGATTAAATTTCGGAAGATCTAACAATGTGGCGTATGAAAACAAACGTTCTACCGATGCAGATGATGACAAGGCTGCGTTAAATTTAATAAATTTTTTTTTTATAATTGGGTAATTATCCAATGTATTCAAGGATTTGGAATTATTCCTTCAGAAGTGAAACAATTCATGATCTGCGTTTTCTGGCGGCCCTACTGGTATTACATCACCTTGTTCTTCATGATCCGAAAAGTTAAAAAGTTGATCTTCTTCCGAATCCTCAGACGCATTGGGTACATTTAAGTGACTTTTCGTCATATTTTTGACTAAGTCCTTAACTTTTGCAGCAGCTTCGGGACTCAAGCATTTGGTCCATTGTTCCTTTAATTTTGGATGTACCAGTGCAGCAATCGCAGAAAATTCACCTAATTTTATAATTATTTTATTTTATTTTACTTAGAGCTTTTAGTTTTTAAAATATGAGCTTTATGAAATATTAATTATAGTTTTGAATTCGTATTATTACAAATAATAAAACAATTTTTGTCAATATCATTACAAAAATTATACTAACCAAAAAATCATACTTTAAACAAACTGTAATAGTTACCAAAGGTTTTATAAAATATTGGATTGTCTGAATTGCATATACAATTTGCTAGTTAATGCAAAAATGTTCTAATTGTAGGTAAGTTCTACACATAAAATTACCATATCTGCATTATTATTATTTATATTTTACAAGTCTGCATTAATATTTATAAATTTATTCAAGTATTTGCTATTTGTTCAATTAATTCACGGTTAAACGAATAAATGGCATTGTAAGTATTGTAATTGTTGTAAAAAGTAGATTTGCATGTAACTCTGGCAAAACCCTAAAGTAGCAGAATTACTATTAGAAAAAATTGGAAGAAGATAGACAAGAGATTAATTAAATTTATTACTATATACTTTTGTGTACTTTCATGAATGGAACTTAAGAAGAGGCGAAAGCTCGTATTCGTATTTTAAAGTTTAAACAAAACTAAAACACCAGTTGATGCTGTTTTACCCAGGATGAAAGATAATTGTGATAACTAGGCCGGTCTGCTATTTATTTAAAGGAAAGTTACAATAATATAGAGTTATTTTCGTATTTCTAAAAAAACAGATTTTTAAAAAAAAACAATTTAGCAAATCAGCACAATTTTAAATGGAAAACATTAATTGCACCGTACCCTACTATTACCTATCCAAGCTCTGTTATTAGTTTTTTACCTTACTCAAATTTGTAAAAATATTGTGTATTAAACAAAACGAGTGAAATTTGCCTCCTCTTAATAAATTAAATATATCTACACTGAGAAAATTTTTGGACCTATGCTGTAAGTGCTAGTACGCCAGACGTCCGAAACGCGTTACAGTATTCGCACGAGCGTTTTGGGCAGATGCTGTACAAAAATTGTACACCAGACGTCCAACTGTGGCGCTAGTGTCGCTCAAACAGCGAAAAATCCGCACTTTTGGGCAGCATCGGTACAAAAATTAGTAGAGCTGCTGCCCAAAAGGTTATGTACATCAGCTGACTTGAGCAATTACAGCAATTGCCCAAAAATTCTCTCAGTGTACCCTCCGTTATATACTATTCACTACATTTATCGCTATACTAATTTGAGAAAAATTTAGTAATTATATAATAAAATGGCTATTTTTTACAAGTCATCTACATTTGTTTAAAAAGTACATAAATGCTAGGATTATTTAAATTTTGTAATTATGCATGCTAATTTTTGGCTATTTAAATTGTTTCCAGTGTATTCACCTGGTCCGTTAATTTCGAAATAATCAGCGAATCTGCTTTCCAGTAATTCTACTAACTCTTGAACGACAGGTTTGAATATTGAAAGTTTATTACCATAAACCAATTTATTCCACTCTCGTTGAATTTTTAAAAGTCCTGGCAGCACGTACCCATAATGGCTGTTATCGCCTTGAAATCTGTCTATTGCGGTTGCCAGAGGTTCACACCATAATAAGTACTCGGTTAAGTACTTATAATCTTGGTCTCGAAATAATTTAACATTTTGGACAATACTCCAGACCTCTTTACTATTTAGTTTTTCTTTTAAAGAAACAATTTGTTTTATACAATCGTATAATGAGTTCCATCTCGTCACAACAGGTCTTGCAAGACAGCATTTTAATTTCTCTGTTAACTGTTCTCTTTTCTTCGGAGACTTTAAACTTTTCCATAAAATGTTACATTTGCTTAGAACAGTTTGATGCATATAAGATACGCTTGAGTATCTGCCTATCGCCTCACCTGTTCCGGAATTAAAATAATTAAGTAATGTATGAAAGTAATTAATTCATATAGTCATTTAATTGTTAAGTAGTACTAATAAATTCTTTAACTATGAAAATATACGAAAAATTGATTGAATTTTTAACTATAATCTATACGAAGAATAAATCATTCAGTTAATACTAATAAATTTGAAATACTGATTAACTATTAAAAGATCAAACTATCAAAAGATCTGGGACTTCCACCAACCATAGTGGACGAAGAGTAAAAACCTTGCTTAATAAAGCATATTGGTTCGCAAAGCCCGATAAATTTTATTTTGAAATAACCTGTAGCGAACGTTTAATTTTTTGTTTTTTCTTAAAACTCGCGACTTCGGGTGAAAAACGTCGCGCTCTTGGTTGGTGGGAGTTCTTACCACCAGGAGGATACGACTGTTCTCTCTACCCGTTAGAGAAACAGTCGATAACAAGGCATATATATAGCCGCACTTCTTTCATTTGTCGTCGCTTTCTATCTGCGACGGGCGTCTAAGGAAGGCCTCTAGCTCCTTACTGAGGAGACCAAAGCTAGAGTGCTGTGGTCGAAACGCCAATTTTATAAATTTCAAAGGTTTACTCTGGGACTTCCACCAACCATAGTGGACGAAGAGTAAAAACCTTGCTTAATAAAGCATATTGGTTCGCAAAGCCCGATAAATTTTATTTTGATATTAAAAGATCATTCAAGCTTTTTGCACTCCCGCACCTGCATCTTTAGTGGCCAGAAGGTTTAAAGTGTGGCTTGCACACCTAACATGTCGAGATAAGGAAGGGAAATTGGATGAAATATTCATTCCGTTTTCTAAATCATCTTGGTCTATATCTTCCGCATCTTCTCCATGATCATCGTCCTCTAATTCCTTTTCATTCAATTCCTCATCATCTTCATCTTCATCCACCGCGTGTCCTTCATTGACCTCTCCTTGCCCGTCTCGTTCAATATCTTGATCCACTTCCATTGCTGCCTCATCATTTTCCGAAAGTGAATCAGGCACGTCAGTTTCAAGATAATCTAAACGTTTAAATCATTTTGAAATGTTTACAAATATCTATAAGAAATTAATATTTTGTTGATTAGTTATATTCACATTGGATTTCAAATATTCTGTAAGTAATATTACATATTTAGTAAGTAATGGTTTACTTAACAAAATTAGTTTGACGATCTGTAGCTGTTTTATTTTTATAACATTTAGTTCAATAAGGAAATAAATAATCATTATTTTTGAAAAGGGTTTGAAAATTTGAATCAACTCATTTCGAAGTGTATCTGTTTTGATACAGATTAATGAAGTTTCTACATATGCCTAATAAGTTTTAATAAAGGCAGATATTTTATTATTGCAGATTTGGCTTTAATAAAAATAAAAATTTTAAAACATCACTTTTCAGATTACAATTTTTTCTTTGTTATAGTATGGAACCATTATCAAGTTCTATTACCGCGATTTTTGTAACTCGATTATTATTATTCGGTTCCAGAGATATGAGCAATCAAAGATTTCACTTAAAAAATTTATAACGCTAACTAACTTAACTAATTATGAATTTTTCGAAGTGTAAAACGAGTGTAGGACTCGTTGGACCTTTTTCCAAAATTTTAAGTGAATGGAATGCCTTTAATTGCCTTTTGCCCGAAATCTTTTGATGTAGATAACTCAATTTTTTCGGGTTTTCCTTTTTTTTACTCAAAACTAATCGATAGAATGACTCTAAATTTTCTCAGCATAAACCAATATTAAGCTTTATCATTATGATTTTTATTAAACAAATTCGACTAATTAATTTCAAAGATAAAATAGGTTAAAAAACAAGAGTAAAAATCTTTTATTCTCAATAAAGTAGATTTAGTCAAAATTCATCTGATTCTAAAGTATCACTTGCAACATTACAAATTATCAAAAACAAAATTTTCAAATAACGATAAAACAAAAGCAAATCAATAGATCCAACAAAAAAGTTGTCTTCCCAAATACGCAAAAAGAAAATAAAATCACATGCCTAAGCCGAACAATATTGGCCGAGCAATTTTAGAAAGACAGTGGCATACGTACACACATGCAAACACACACCCACATACATATGAGATTATTTAGATTACCCAATAAACGTATGTCAAAATTCGTTTATTGGGTAATCTAAAAATACTTTGTCCGTATTATCACATAGTTTTTTGTAGGACAAAAAGCACTACTCAAAATTATATCTTACCAAATGTAAAACATTCAGGATCAGTGAGACCAAATACTTCAAATGCTTTCACAAAATTTGAACCATTGTCTGTTACTGTTGCAACAATTTTTTTATCCTCTATTTCGTACGCCTTGTATATTGCGGATAAGGTTTCTGCAATATTTTGAAAATCGTGCGTACCCGGAAACCTTTGGCAAGCCAAAGCAGCTGATTTTCTTTCTAAAGTCTTATCATCAAGCTAAATTAGAAAGTACATAAAAGATTATAAATTAATGTTGCAGACATATTCTAGTTATATATAAACCTTTCATACCCAGTGAGCCGTAACTCCTAAGAATCGACGTTTATTGCCGGTCCAAATGTCAGCAGTTGTACACACATAGGAAGCCAATGCAAGGGCTTTTTTAATTTCCGCACATAAACTATTATAAATTGCATCAGTCTTTTTTCCAACTTTATATCGCGTCATGTGTTTCATTGGTTCTCTGCCATGTATAATTTGAAAATCTTCAAACGATTTTAATTTTATTTAATTAAACAAATTGAATTATAAACAGCATAATAGTATATTGTGTGCCGAGTGTAAAGTGAGCTTTTTTATTGCGAGTATGGATTTGCAGTACGAGATGCAGGTGAGCTAGCACAAGCTGAAGGCGAGTGAATTGATCACCGAAGCCGAATATTGCAAATACACGAGGTAAAAAAGTCCACTTAGACCTTGGTGCAAACTATATTTTTTGTAACAAGCGTACAAATGTCCGTGTTTAAAAGGCTGTAGAAATCGATAAACTATGCAATTATTAGGGTAATAACTTCATTTTCAATCGCCGCCAAATTCAATTTTATATATGTATATGGGTCATTTCACGTCAACTTTAAATTTCAAAATTTTAAAATTGATGAAAATACGTGTACTCGCCAGAAAACATATCAGAAGTATGTAGTTAAATGTTTAGGCAATTATTCCGAGAGGATTCAAAGTTATAGCTGCATAAAAAACTCGAATTTTCGCAAAAAATTCCATTTTTGCCTATTTCAAGCTTAAATAACTCAAAAACTATCAAACTTTTCTTATACACATTAAATGGGAAAAAGTTGCTAAATTGTATGTCCTATTTTTTAAAAAATTTTCGAATCCTTAATTTCTACTTATTTAGCTCTCAGTGCTTACTAAATTTTCATTTGGTCGTTACTTTTTTTTGACATGATTGATTTTGACTTTACACCGCTCAAAAAATCAGCTTTTTCATTAGCTTTCGATTGGTCGGGGTCAGGTTTATGGCCGAGGCCTGTGACCAAAGTTATGGCCAATTCAACGGACAAGAAAAATCTAATCCATGCAAATACCACGAAATTGATTTGACCACCGACGAGAAAGAATTAATAAAATTTAATAAAATTTATTCTCGTCGGTGGTCAAATCAATTTCGTGGTATTTGCATGGATTAGATTTTTCTTGTCCCTTGAATTGGCCATAATTTTGGTCAGAGGCCTCGGCCACAAATCTGACCCCGATCAATCGAAAGCTAATGAAAAAGCTGATTTTGCGCCCGCCGAACTATTTTCAGGTCGTAAAAACACGACATACGTGTGTGTGTTACAAAAAGATATTTATAATCACGTAAAATAGAAAATAACGTAGCATATACCATCGAATATTTTCCGAAACATTGGACATTCAACAATGCGATGTGCTAGCTGATTAAAAATAATAAATTTCGTTACGTTATCTTCAAACACTGCTTGCGAAAACCTGCAAGTAACTCGTTTTATTGCAATATTTGAAGATAATCGAGCCCTTTTCACTTTCTTGTAGTCCATGTAACCAGCATAACTTCGCTTATGGTTTTCCTAAAAGGTTAAAAATATTGCAATAAATTATATAAAAGTGAGTAATAAGTATAAAAGTTGTATTAAAAGTTACGCAGTTTCGATTATATGTATATTGAAACTGCGTCACTTTTAATTTTGTTAGTTTCATCATTACTTTAAGATGTCGAAGAAAATTCGAAGAAACTGATAATGTTCCTTTGACCGATTTACTACATTCAACGCATTTACCCGTCACGCTGCCTGTTGAAGTAGATTGATTCATATTGACTTCGAAATATTTGCCATCTAAAAAAGCAGTATTATTGCACTGTTCTTGCAATTTTTTTTGTTCTTCCTCGGTCAGAGTAACTGCATTAGCTTCTTCTTCATCTTCTGGCGTAGTTTGAACCGATATGAAAACTGTTGATTGCGTACTTTCTACCACTTGAGTTGGAGTACTAGACTTCATTCTTAATTGAGTCATTGTGTCGTTCACTGAACTAATGTCAAGTTGATTTTCAGACGCACTGATAATATAAAGAACTTAACTGATTAGAATAAATAAAAATTATAATAATTTCATTATAGTTATAAATGAATTTATTGGTTAGCACTTAATAAAAAATGATTCAACAATAATAATTAATACACCGCTAAATTTTTTCAATTTTATTCATTAAAAAATTTATTAAAATCATTTAAATAATAAGAAACTTGTATTATAACGTGCTGTAACTATTATGAAACTTAGTTTAATAGATCTGACAAGGAGAGTGTCAGGGTTTCGGGAAACAGATCTTTACCAAACTCTAGGATATGATTTCTACTATAAAAATATGAAGAAAGCCGAAATTACGGATGCCAATGCCCTTTTTCCGGAAGTTATAAACAAATAATGAAAAATGTAGCATAAGATAGTCTTGAGTTTAATCGCCTCTGAAACAAAAACAGGTACACACTCAAACTCAATTTTAGAAAAAAAAAACTGAAATCGAGTAGATTGGATTAAAAAAAAAAGAAGCTCAAATATCTTAATTTGGTCAAAAGTTATGGAAGAAATAAGAATAAGAAGATAATTTGGCCTAAAAATCAATATTTTTTAATTTAAAATATTCATCAAAGTATCGTTAAATTCTTATTTCTTCCATACTTTTAACCAAATCAAGAGATTTGAGCTTCTTCTTTTTTTAATCCAATCTATTCGATTTCAGTTCTCTTCTGAAATTGAGTTTGAGTGTGTACCTCTTTTTGTTTCAGAGGCGACTAAAGTCAAAGCTATCTTTTGCTATATTTTTCGTTATTTGTTTATAACTTCCGTAAAAAAAGGGCATTGGCATCTGTAACTCCGGCTTTCTTCATATTTTTATAGTAGAAATCATATCTTACAGAGTTTACTAAAGATCCGTTTCTCGAAGGCCTGATGCTCTCCTTGTGAGTAATTGTGATAATTGTCTTATATACCATTGGACTAATCAAGCGGTTTCGTATACGAAAACAATATTAACATCTACATGTATAAGTATGATGAATGTTTAAGGTGAATGTCAAAGAATGCGTTTCTGAAGAAAAAAAACTGAAAAGCTTTTGATTGATATAAAAAAGTATTTCATGTATTGTATTTTCCAAAGATAATTAAGTAAATAAAGAAAATTCGCTTATCTATGCATAAAAACAAAATAGCGAGGCAGTGTAATCCACATAAATAATTGCATCGATAAATTTGCGTTTTTCCATACAATTCTTATGCATTAATCGACCAGAAATATGTTTTATTAAAAACTAATAATACACAAGCACTTAAGTAATTTATAAAAAAGAGCCACCTATATTCTTCTTTAATCATAAAAATTCACATAATCTACGCGAATGACAAAAAAACCCGAGATAACGGCGGTACAACGGTCTAAAACTTTTCCTTTGAGGTACAGGCGACGAAGGGAAATAAAAAAAAATAACCAAGTAGCAGACATTGATAATTAACCCATTAACGCCCAAAAGTGCAGAGATTTTTTTATTTTTATAGTCATTATTTGATACTTAAAACATGACCTATAATGATGCTGATTCTTTTACGGAATAGAGAACACGCTCGGGCGGAAACGAAAAACAAAAAATCAATTATATGGTAGCTTCAAAATCACGTCGATTAAGCCGGAATAGACTTCAATCAATTTAATAGAACCAAAGATACGAGATTGACACACACACACACATCCATACACAAATTTTTCAAAAATTACATATTTCGAGTCCCTGAGTATCAAAACATCGATAAATATTAAATTTAGAAAAATTTTGTTCTCGATAACAATGGCTTCCTCTACGAAGTAAAATAAAAAATACAGTCAAAGTATAACAAATAATTGTATTTTTTATTGTAGAAAAAAATTAGTTAAAAAAAAGAAAGCAACAAACTTTTTACATTTTTAGGCACGATCGTTACACGTGAGTGCCTTATATTTTTATCATCGTAAAATGTGTAATATATTAAATATAACAGAAACTAATATATAATCATTTTTTATGCATATTAGAAATCATTTTAGGCATTTCCGAAAGTGTATGTATGGATGTACATATGTATGTAACCCTGTGACTGGCATAACTCAGCCAATTTCCAACCGATTTGGCTGAACAAAATAGGGTATGCTTGTCTTAACACAGAGAGGTTACAGTTCTATTTCCAGATAGATTATTTTTAAACTACACAAGTTATGGCACCTTTTTTAATTACGTAAAAACGGTTTTTTCGCTATAACTCAAAATCTTGAGGTCCTACAGAAAAACTTTAAATGGAAAAAGTGTTCGTCTCAACATTACAAAACTTTTTTCTGTTGAACACTTTTCGATTTGACTCGAATTTCTCATTGTAAAATAGCAAAAACGTTTAAAAAATAAAAAAATGCGCAAAAATACATGTTTTTTAGCAATTGGTTAAAAGATATTTTGTGTAACGATCGTGCTTTATATGTTAAAGCGAAGCTTTAACATAACTGAACCAATTAGTTTATTATCTTGAAAAGTAAACGGCATTAAAAAAAATGTTAGAGAGAAAAAAAGGTTTATTTTTGTATAAAAATATAAAAATATAGTAAAAATTAAAAAACCAATTTTTTTTATATTTTTGTTTTGTAGATACATTTTTTTATTGTTTTTTCTGATTTTACACGATTACATAATCATTATTTAACTATACCCTTTTTATGTAATTTACATCTATTTATAACTAAAATCAGGAAAAAAAAAATTTTTTTTCATAAAAAATGAGAATAAATTTTATTAAAATTTTTTAATTATTATTATAATTTTATATTTTTTTATACAAAAATAAACCTTTTTTCTCTCTAACATATTTTTCTATACCGTTTATTATTCAAAATAATAAGAAATGAAAAAAGACGTCTTTTCTTTAAATGCTTATAACTCCGATAAAAACTGTCGTACAAAAAGCGGCGGTAAACCAATTCAACGCTAATGTTGAATAAAGGTAAAAAAAGTCAAAAATTTCAATGATCGTTTCTTATAAATAAAAAACGCAATTTTTAATGTTTTCATTTTTTGTTGCTTTTAAATGAAAGGGTTTACAATATTTTGTAAAATGTGATCAGCAAAAATAATAAGGAAAAATAAGAAATTACACGCGCGCGTGAGAGAGAGAGAGAGAGAGAGAGATAGTATAGTTCTCGACTCTCGAGGTAAGATGCGGGTTCCCCCTCTTCGGGCGCTGGGAGAGAAAGAGAAAGAGCTGTGGCCTGTCCCCATCTCGAGCGGTGAGAGAGAGAGAGAGAGAGAGAGAGAGAGAGAGAGAGAGAGAGAGAGAGAGAGAGAGAGCGTATTATAGCAAGTGAGAGCACGCGCACTATACCAAAAAATATGTGGCTTTTTGGTGTCGCTTTTATCCGCTTAGCCCCCATCCGCCGACCGCGCGATAAGGAACTTCGTTCTTAAAAAGAATTATGCATTTTTGAGCATTAATGGGTGGAAGCGGAAACGTTGTCAGGCATCTTTCCCTTTATCGCGTGCACATCACATTTTTATTCACAAATGGATCGATGAATGAAAAACTTCTTTATATCAAATCACTCGATATGTAAGTATATATATATATAAAATGCGTCATACAAAATTATCCATTTTGTTATGAGAATACTCGACAATCTACTTTTCTCACAAATTACCGGCCGCGCGGCTGAGAGATATAACGTACTTACGCGCTCGTGTGAATAATCATATTTTTTACAAGAGGGTTAAATTATTTCAAAATTGTTCACGCTTAAATTTTCATTAACCACTATGTATAGAAATGTTTCTATCTGAACCAAATACAGAAGGCTTGCCTCATTGTATTTAAGTAACTAAAATAATGCGACTTGAAATAAGAATTTTAATAAATTTTAATAAAAAACGGAAAATTATTTATTGTATAATAAAATTTTATGAAATGTTCATTCTCTAAATTAGATTAATTTTTACAGGATCATTAAATAAACACAAAAATCAACAAGTGAGAAAAAGGAAAAGATCACGGGTTTATAACAACTTAATAATAACGCGTCATAAATTAATGATTACAATACTTACTTTGATTTATCCATGATTCCTCTAGAGTTGTGGACACGAAGAGCAGACCGCAACTTACTGAATGTGTAGTTTAAGCTCCCGCAGAAAGACAAAACGTTAAAGAATTTGCGTCTTTTAGTTGACTTTAAACACTTATACGTATGCCTTCCAAAATAAAGTCACGCTCGTAAATATACATTGACGTATTTTCATTTTTCGAATGCTTTTCTGTAGATTTTATTTCTGCGCTTGTTACACTGTATTTACTGAGAAAATTATTTCAAGATTGACCGTAGTGTTATATTAAGAAGAAATATGCCGCCTGACTTATTTATTTAATTTACTATGTGTTCGTAACTTCTTTTGCATATTGTTATAATTCAAGTACACTTAAAAAAAATAGTGAACAAATTATAAACTGCAACTACTCCAAATTTATGTTACACTCTACATTTATACACTGTGTCCCATAATTATAGCCCCATCTAATCATTTGGGAAAATAAGGAGTTTTCATGAAGAAAATTTGTACAAATTGTTTCAAAAACCTTTAATCTTTAAAAAACAAAAATATATTACAAAAAGTTTATATATTTTTTTTACATTTTAAATAAAGAAAGACATTTTTAAATTCGTTTTTTCTGAAATTAAAGAAAAAACAGATATATTTGCCGTCCCATAACTATAGCCCCCGTACTTAAATAATTATTTACTAGCAACAGATACCGCTCGCTAACGCTCACTCGGTTGTATTTTGATCGTGCTTATTTTAGATGAGTATATGTAAAATAGTTACACAGCCTTTTTTCTTTAAAGTTAAATGTGACATTTTTATGTTCATTTTTAAATGAAAAACATTACATTTTTTAAATAATTAGTAAACCAATTGGGTTTATCAAGGCAGAAATTGCATTTTTTTGATACACCAAATTCGCTGTGTAAAGTTGAAGTTTATATGCATATAAATTTAAATTTTCTTGGATTAAAGCCCTTCGACAACTTTTATCCTGCAAGGAGTTTTTTGTATTTGCACCTGTTTTAAGCCTATTTTTGATAATATTTTAATATTTTACTTAATGAATGTGTTAAAAATCATCAAAAAAGAATATTTTTTATAATATATTTTATAAACATACCATTTCACATAATATTTTATAAAAATTACAAAAATATTTTTATAACCGTACTCTACCCTTAACACCAACAATGATAATTTGCGCATTGCGAAGAGGATTATGCTATAATTAATGTGGTGACTGAGATGTCGTTTTTGTAGAACAAAATTGAGAAATAAACAAAATATGATAGTTAACTACCAAAGTTTTAAAATTAATCAAAATTTCTTTAAAATTACATGTAACTACTATTGTACAGACGATTGAAAAGAGTGTGAGAACTCGATATATTTTGTGTCGACTTTCCAATATTTTGGTTTTTTAAAAGAGGTTATAGATTAAAAAAAACATCAAAGACAGAACTGAAAATAAAGTTCAACTGAAAACTTGATCATCTAATGACTATCAATTATTTCGTGACATTCAAAGAATCCGTCAAATGTCAATCATTCGTGAGATTTCGACTCCATTTTCATCATTATTGCAGGGGTCCTTTATAGTATATGAGCGGGCAATCGTTTCAAAAAGGCATCTCGAATCTTGATCTCGCGTAGACGAGTTGAAAAGATGTGAGAACTCCATATGTTTTGTGTCGACTTTCCAATGTTTTCGTTTTATTTGATAATTTTAAATATCTATTTATACATTATTGGATGAGAGTTAGGCTCTTGGATAGTGTATTTGATGAAAACCTGATGTCGTTTCTGCAGACCAAGACATGTTGTACTGAAGTCATTTAGATTTTTCGTGTATAGTTGTAACACACGCTCCGTAAAATATATTTATGCTTCCAGCGTTAGCCAACATATGAATATTGTATTCGACTCTTACAGCGAGGATGTGCTGGTAAGGTATACATTTCAAGAATCATATATTTTTTCAATGCATGATCCATTTAAGGAAAGAAAAGTATACTGTTAAATTTTGACGCTAATAATGATAGAATTAAATACAAAAAGAAAATAAATATGACAAAGAGTAAAAAATAAGTATATATATATATATATTGTGTCTGTGTAAAAATAATCATTGTAGGTTATTATAAAGAAGGTGTGTGTGCGTGTGTTCAGAAAGAAAGTGAAATATGTCCATATATTTAATATATTTAAAATGCACACACATAAAATAATTTCCATTTGGGGGGATATCGTAATTTTAAATAAATTGATGTAATATAATGTGTTTACAGAATACATAAAATATAAGCATGTTATATACTCTCATAAATTATATTTTTCTTTAATGGCGGTGGTAACATTTTTTATAAAGTGGTATATAATACTGTCGTTGTGTTATATATGGTTTTAATTTGTATGTGAATGTAGCATTATATCAAAGTGATGGTTTTTATAATGCATATTTAAAAATTTTGGTATTTAATAGAATCTGTATAGTAATTGTTATTATAAAATTGAGTGTTATGAAAATCATTTTTTACGCACGTTGGGTGAGTGATTGTATCTAAATGGCGGTTCTGTCGAAATATTTTATACATGATATATGCAAATATAATTCTAATTGTAAAATTTTAACAAATTTAAGTTTTTAAATAATAATTTTAAATACCTGTTTATACGTTATTATAAGAATTAAACTTTCGGTCGTTGTATTTTGGGAAACTCTGATTCTTTTTTGAAGTCTGTAAGTTTTGTCGAACGGCAGGCTATTATCAATTATTTTGCATATTTATTTTAATGATTCAGTAGTAGTAATATTTCAATGGATTTTTCTTATATTTCATTTTTTTTATTTATTATAACTAATGTAATGATTTGTCATTTACAATATGATATGTTGTAGCCGATTTTCAATTGTATTTTAATGATTTTCAGCGCAAACAATTATTAATTATTTTGCATATTCACTTTAATCATTCAATAGTTGTAATATTTTAATGTTTTTTTTCATACTTCCATTTTTATTTATTTATAAAATTTATATAAAATGTGTATAAATTTTCGTCTACACATTTACAATACTTTTTTAAACACTATATTGTTAGTGTAAATTTTGTGTTTATTTTTTAATGTATCATTTTCTATTTTTGCATTGTTTAACAGTAATATTTTTAAATTTTTTCTACTTTTAGCTCTTGAAAGAGCTACGTATAATTGACCATGGCTAAAAATTGGAGATGGTAAATAGATACCAACTTGTTTGTATGACTGTCTTTGTGATTTGTTAATAGTCATTGCAAAACCTAATCGAATGGAAAATTGTTTTCTGCGCATGTTGAATGGTATATCTTCTTTAGATGGTGACAAAGTGATTCTTGGTATTAAAACTAATTTTCCAATTTTTTTTCCGCTTATAATTTCTGCTTTAATTAAATGTTTCATAAGTTTTGTTACTAATAATCTTGTTCCATTACAAAGACCTTCATTCACATTTAAATTTCTTAGAAGAATTACTATTGCACCTACTTTTAATTGTAATTTATGTAGAGGAAGTCCATTAGGTGTAAGGGAATTAAGAAATTCTGTAGGTAACATGACATCTAAGTTTTCTCCATTATCATCTTCTGCTGTATCTACACTTAAGTATTGAATAATTTGCCCTTCCATTATAGCCAAAATTTTATTATTTATTTCAATTACGTCGTTGTTGGTGAAGGCTAATATAACTTTATCATTTAAATCTTTATCATTTATTTTTATTTCGTTTCCAAAAATTTCTGCAATGATATCATTTTCTTTTGTAATTAAATCAAGAGGGATTTCAAGCAGTTCATTTTCTTCTTCATACATATTTAAACGTTTACCTTCACCTACATTTAATAACCATTTTCTAAAATAATTGTCATTATCTGTCACTCGAAGGTTTTCATTTAGTGTCATACGTATGAAATTTGGCCATAAGTAACTGTTTTTAACTGAATTTTCAATAACTTCAGTACGACTACCATGTCGTATAACTGGTAATGTTTGCCTAAAATCGCCTGAAACAACCAACATTTTACCACCAAATATTTTTTTATTATTACATATATCTTGAAATAGGCGATTGACTGCTTCAAAAGCATATTTCGATGTCATAGATATTTCATCCCATATTATAATTTGAACTTCTTTTAAATTTTTACCATCTATTGAATTAGATTTAATATTACATATAGTACATTCTGTGATATTAAGTGGTAGTTTAAATGTTGTGTGTACTGTTTTCCCGTTATGTAATAAATTTGCTGCAATCCCTGTCCAAGCAACACATAAAAATGAAATGTTTGAGAATTTAAGATAGTCTATTAGAACATTAAGTAAACAGCTTTTCTCACTTCCTCCTGGTCCATCAATAAAAAAGCTTTTTTTGTCTTCAATTTTTAAATGTTGCACGATAGTATCGAAAATGTCTTTGTTACGATTTTTTAAAGAATGTACTTTGACGTTTATTTCAGTAAATGTGCAACTTTTGTTATGTGTTGTTAATTTATCAGCATAATCTTCTATAAATGTAGATATAACGGGTAAATTAAAATTATTTAAAAAATATCCATTCAATTGTAGGTTCTTATCAATAATGTTTAATGCTAGGTTTTCATCAGCATTTTGTTCATATTTTGGGTGGTAAAAAAAGTGCTTCTATTTTTCGTACAAATCTCTTGCATTTATGGGATTGTGAAAAATACAAATATGTGCAAATAATTCACAAAAAGCAGTAGGAAAGTGTAATTGTGTTGCTTCTTCCAAACATCTGTCCCATTCTTTATCTTCATTAACCAAATGTCTAGCTATAGAAGCTTCATAAAATGTAGAATATATATTCTACTAATAGAATAAATTATATCATCAACAGTACGTAAATCCTGAAATGATAATACTCCTTTGACATGTAAAAGTAATAATCTTATAAAATATCGTTTTCGATACTTTGGATTCACTAAATACATTCTGCTTAATACAGGTTTTTTTGTTTTTTTTTCTTTTATTTCATGTTTTTGAATTATTATCAAATACATAATTTAATGGTATTTCGGAATATAAATAATTTCGTGCATCAGAATCGATTTGATTTAATTTTAAGTATGCTGTTAATGTCGTTTCTACATTTTTTTTTAAATTTCTGTTTCTTTTCCCTCTTTAAAATACACTTCTTGTTCATCTTCATTGTGAATAGCTAATCTTATTATGGTATGTGAAAGTTCGTGTAGAGGGTATTCTAATAGTATTATATTCATTGCTTTCAATATCTTCATCATGAGTTAAATTAGAACTGTCTTTTGATCTGATACCTGTGTCACGTATTTCTATGTTCTCACAGTCATGTCCTTTATAACACTATTTAAATAAGTATTTTATACATTGGACTGTTGAGCATACTTCGACATTAATGTGACAATTAAATTTTAACAATAAATAAGGATTATACGAAACAACAAACCGATTATCAGCTATTCTATTGTGGTATTTACCTTTATAATTGATTTTTTTGATATCATTTCTTCTTATATATAATGGATATCCTGATGAATTAAAAGTTGTTTTGTTATTAAATTTTTTTGGAAAATTTTTCGTACATTTTTTTGTGTCTTTACTCATGCAAGGTGAACTCATGTTTTGCTCTCCACAGGGTCCATGAATCATAAACTGTTTACAATATTATACAACCGTAGATAGATATCTTCGTTTGGAATTTCTGCGTTTATGAGTTCATCTACTTTTTCGGGAGTATTAATTTTATAATTTTTATCTAAAAATTATAGCATATGCATGTGAGGAAGTCCACGTTTTTGAAATTCGATAACATAAGTGTAGGCGATACAATTTCCTAAAATACCTTGCTTAATTACCAATTCTTTAAATTCTTTTATTTTTTGATGAAATACCTTAAATACTGAATCTGGTCTATCAATTACAGTTTCATATTTTTTTAAATCTTCAGTTATTTCTTTTCAGTTTGGATTACATGTCATTGTTATAAATAAGTCAGGTTTTCCGTAACGATTTACTATACTCATTGAGTCAATGTAATTTTGTTTTAGGAATCTTGAACTTCCAACAAAATTTGATGGCAAAATAACCATTTTTCCAATTTTTATATTTTCAGATTCTTTTTTCTTGTGTAAATAATCCATTACGCCTTTATAATAATCGCTTCTTAAAATATCTTGGTTTTTCTTTACAAAATATAATCTTGATTGTTCAACTTTTACAAATGCATCAATTGTAAACTGTTGAGAAACTTTTCCCATATTAAGGTATGGATTAAATCCATTTCTCATAGAAAGTCTGTAATTATAAAATTGCAAACATGAAATATTGTTTTTCTTATATTTGCATTTCATATTAGGCATTCATCAATATCCTCCATTTGGATAAATAAGTGGGTATGTCATTGGATCAGTGTGTTTACTTATTAAAGGAATACTAATTGGATTGTCATATTTTGAATATATAAATATATCCCGCTCTGAAGTAGGCAGTCCATTTTTTCCTACAAATACCATTGCAACTTCATTACAAGTAGCTTCATTATATATATATTTTTCTCTAATTTTTCTTCTAATATTCTAATTTTTCTTTTTCTACCTCATACATCATTTTATAAGCTTTAGCATAAGGATTAACATTTCTAATTAAGCTATCTAATTTACTTGACAATTCTAATTTTGTATCTAAATTATTTTTAAACCTTTTTCTTTCAGCTGCAGCTAATTCATTATCTAGAACATACAATTGCCCATATTTTCGAGCTTCATTTTCATTTGGATGTAAAGCAAAAACATTGTGATATATTTGACCACATATTCTAAGAATTTGTGGTCCACTATCAGATAACTTATCAAAATTAGCTCCAAAGCTTGCAAAAGCTAACGCATTATTATATAGCCGAATATTTTTGCGAAAATTAATACTATCTTCCGATATTCCTGTAGCTAATTGCTTTAATTCTTCCGGATAGGGAGGCATTTTTGGTAAGTCTACGTTTCCTTTGTGACAACAATTAGAAAATTCTTTACCTAGTGTATATTCAAAAACAAAATGTTTAGTATTACAATGTTTACAAGTTTCAGACATATAACCTAAATTGTTTTCAATAATTATTTTTTCATCAAAATCTACATTTGCTATTCGACCTATTATTTTGGATTTACTTACTAATTTTACATTTTGTTCATTTTTAATTAAAATACGTTTATTTAATTCTTTATAATTTATACCTTTTTTGGTATTAATTGGTTTATCATATACGTTAAAAAATTTTCCTTCATCAAATTTTAATTTTTTAAGCAATATGATTGGTATTTCCATGTCTTTGTCATTTTTCATACATATGCGTCTTTTTAAATTTGTTTGTAAATGGTTTTATACTAATTTATCGATATCATTTTTTCTACTTTCGTTTAATATTTTTCCATTTAATTTTTTCTTTTCATTTTTTTTACATTGATCAGTATTTTCATTCTAATAAATATGTTGTTTTTGTAATGCTTCTTTTTCTCGTTCATTTTTTATTTCGTCACGATTTATTTTTTGTCTTTTCGTCATGGTTTGCTGTTTTCTCTTTATTTTTTTTTCTTCTATTTTGTCGTGATTACTATTTTTACTTTTCAAATAAGCTTCTTTTTTTCGTAATGCTTCTTTTTCTCGTTCATTTTTTATTTCGTCACCATTGATTTTTTGTCTTTTCATCATGGCTTGCTGTTTTCTCTATTTTTTTTTCTTCTATTTTGTCGTGATTACTATCTTTACTCCTCATATAAGCTTCTTTTTTATGCAACGCTTCTTTTTCTCGTTCATTTTTTATATCGATACAGCTAATTGTTTGCCTTTTTATCATAGTTTGCTGTTTTATTTTTAGCTGTTTTATTTCTATATCATTAAATTGTTTATTTTTATTTTTTTGATAAAATGAACTTTAAGTTGGTATTTCATAGTCTATTTCCATTGGGGTAATAGAATCAACGGAAATGATTTTATTTTTATTATATAAATTCATTATTGTTTGTTGTTCAGAATTAAATTTCTGTTGAAAATTTTATTCTATTATTTTTATTTCTGCTACATTGAAATTCAATTTTTTTTTCATCAATACAACAAATATGAATCATGTATCTTTTGTTTGGTATTGTTGAAATATTATAGTTTATATTTTGTAAAATTGGAAACATCGTAATACTACGTGTTTCGTATATTTTTAGTAAATGTGAACGCATTTGGGAAATATCATAGTTTAAACTGCATGGACATAAATTAAATACAATAGAGACAGCAAAAGCTGTCGCGAAAATTCCACAATCATAACTATTGGTTTGAAATTGCACTGTTTCAAAAACAATTTTTAATTGTTGACTATCTGGAAATAATCTATTGATGTATACTTTATGTTCATTTTGCAAATATTTAGCATTTAAACTATCATAAATGTGTATCGTTCTATTATTGTAATACATACAAATCCAATGACCTTTTTCATATTTTCCAGAAAATAACAATTGAATGTATTCATTATTCATTTGAACTGAGTTAATATTATATTGTTTTTGAACTAAAAGAGTTGTTTGCATATTGAATGGTGTACATGATTTAAGGATGTTATTAAATTCTAATATGTGTTCATCATTTAACATAGAAGCATCGTCGCTATATGGTTCAATCGTTTTTACAACTAATATTTTTATTTCCGTCAAACCCATTATAAAAATGGTTTATTTTACAAAATGATTCACAATTATAAAAATAATATTAATAATTTGTTTCAATTGTTTAATAATAATTATAATTTTTTTTATTTTTCTAAACGATTATTTTAAATTTTTTATTAATATTTTTTTGTAAAGCTGAAAAAAATAAAATATAAATTATTAGAAAACAGTGTTTATAAGAAAGTAGCTTCAATGTAATGAATGAAATATAGTTAATATAAATTTAATATTTTATAAATACTAATATTATACATACCCTAGTGGAAATACATTTTCGATGAAAATGTTCCAAAGTATGCTAAAAGTGGGCCAACTTGCGCCAAAAGTGGGCCGATGTTTACCAACATTGAAATATTTGGAACATTTTTCCAGTTTTGGCAAACTTTAGCCCACTTTTGGCCAATTTAGGAACATTTTGTATTGATTATGGAATAAATTTTTCAACCAGTAAAAAATTGTTTTTCACATGCAATTTCTTAAATTAATGCGCACTTAATTGCGTTGATAATATTTAATATTGCAATAATAATATGTTGTAAATAATATGTTGTAATAATCTTTTCTGTAAATGGGCCAACATTTAAAGAATCTGGGCCAACCTTTAGGTAAGGGGCAGCAGCATTCCAATGAATGCAGCGCTGAATAAAAATAACAAACGGCAGCAGCATTCCAATTAATATTATATCAATAAAATATTATATTCCTAAGGCATTCCATACGATTAAAGTCACAAGGTATATTATAAAATTATCTAATTTTCATTTTAAATTATTATTGTTTGAAATATAATAAGTCTTTTTGTATTTCAGTATCCTGATTAGTTTATTAAGACTATCGAAATAATAAAAAATGCAGTAGTATTTCTTAATGATTAAGTTAAAAGGTATAGTTTTGACTTTGTCAATTTATTTATAATTAAATCTTCTAAATGGTATTTTAAAAACAGTAATATTTATTTGAATATTTTATTTAATGTTTAATTAATTACACATTTAATATTTAATGATATAATTTAATTTTTCTGTTAAAGATGATTTCGATGAATACTTGCTGAATTTATAAATTATATAAACAATAAAAACGATATATTGAAAAAAATATATCTTATGAAATATACAAGTGAATAGAGTACAATTGTAACATAATAATTGTAATTTAATTTGATAACATAATAATTGTAATTTGAAATTTTTGCAAAAATAAGTTTGTAAAATAAACAATAAAAATTAATTTGATTTATTGTATGTTCCAGTGTTGAAATTTTATTAATTTTAATTACGTAATCAAATGTTACTTTAATTATTGTTATTAAGATAATTTTCTGGTAATAACATCGACATAGTAGTTGATATCTATTTGTTTAAAAAAACTATAAGGCCCAAAAATGCAAAGCCCAAAATTTATAAGGCCCAAAATTTATAAGGCCCAAAATTTATAAGGCCCAAAAATGTAAGGCCCAAAATTTATAAGGCCCAAAAATGTAAGGCCCAAAATTTATAAGGCCCAAAAAATGTAAGGCCCAAAATTTATAAGGCCCAAAAATGTAAGGTCCAAATTTATAAGGCCCAAAAATGTAAGGCCCAAAATTTATGAGGACAAAAATGTAAGGCTCAAAATGTAAGGCCTAAAAATGTAAAGTCCAATTAAAATAAAACTTTACAATTCCGTTGCCAATAATGTAAGGCCCAAAATTTATAAGGCCCAAAAATGTAAGGTCCAAAAAATGTAAGGCCCAAAAGTGTAAAGTCCAATTAAAATAAAACTTTGAAACTATAAAAATGCATTTTTAAAAAACCGGAGAACCGGAGAACCGGAGATCAAAAGTCGATCCACTTTAATATAATATAAGATTTATGTTTAATAATTTTATTAACAGTCTCTTGCGTTACTATTACGTAAAGAACAAACAAAACTAATGATTCTATCTGTGACATTCATTGCTTTCATGAATTAAACAATATTTTATTTGTTTAATTATTAAATGTCATGAATATCTGCATGATGTAATTATAAAATGGAAATATTTAAAGTAAGTGGTTTTCATAACATTTATGCCTAAAATATTACTATATATTATGTTTATTAATTTAAATTTACAGTCAATTTTATTACATTTTAAAAATTTCTATACAATTGTTTACCAGTTAAGATTTCTACATCGTCGGTACACCGTGTTTTACAACAATCTTCTTGCATTAAAAAAACGACAAATGAAGACAGTTCCAAGACCGACGATTTAGAAATTTTTTTTTTAGGGAGTGCCTAAAATTAACTCTAATATTCATAAAAATTGTTTTTGTGTTAGTATTTAACATATTTTAATAAGTCACAAATTTTGGATGATGAAAATATAAGGCATTCACGTGTAACGATCGTGCCTAAAAATGTCTATTTTAGTCGGGAAAAAAATCGTTATCTGCATTTAAAAATTTTTGAAATATTTGAAAATTTTCAAAACTCTTCGTTTTTGACTTCCGAACTTTGAGCCTTCGTAACTCGTCGAAGAGAGCATTTTCATTTTCGATGGCTAACCTTATAACTGAATTTTTGCACAAGGAATCGAATGCCGTTGGAATTTTTAAGATCGGACGCGATCCCGAGGAGATATGGTCGATTTACCGCGTCGATGTTTTTGTGCACGTTCCGCTTCAACCCAAAATTTAGGGGTTCGGTACAATGTACATCAAAATGTTTCAGGAGGGTTGAAAAGGTATTGGAAAGACGAATCGTATGACCTGGTGCAGGATCCCGATATCTCCAAGGTGACGCCGGTATTCGTAAATTAACCAATGTCTCCGTTTTCGACTTCTGAACTTTGGGCCCCCGTAACTCGGCGAAGAGGGCATTTTCATGAATTTCGTGGCTAACCTTATAACTGAATTTTTGCACAAGGAATCAAATGCCGTTGGAATTTTTGAGATCGGACGCGATCTCGAGGTGATACGGTCGATTATCCGAGACAAAATTGTTTTATTTTTTTTTTGTTTTAAATATTAATAAAATTAAATTTTGCGCAATGGTGGACACTTAAATAAATTAAGTTCGCGATTTGTTGCTTTATTCAACTGGATTTTGAGTTGATTCCTTTTCAAACCGGCTTTCGAGTTAGCACCGTTTTATTCGGCAATGATGATTTGTCAGTGGTGCTTGCTTAAATTTTAGACAAAAAATAGGTTTGCGAAATACAACCTTTTTTAAACCGCGGATGCTGAGTTACCACCTTTTTTTGAAGTGGACGCTGAGTTTAAACCTTTTTCAAGCGGGCGCTGAGATATTGCCTTTTTACATAATATGATCGTATATAATTATATAGAGACAAAATCTGCATATCACGTATGGTTCTGTATACTCATGAAATTTATCGTATACGAATATATATGAACATACAAAAATAGTTTTTAACGGGTTTTGTTAAAGTTTGTTTCGGTTAAAGCTTTGAAATAGAAATTTCTTTTAAAGGGCGATATTTTAGCGGTATCCCCTTAAATACTAATAAAACAAATCATTTACTGTTACTTTAAAAACTAGATGATTTGTCGGTTTTAATGGAAAAAAGAAGTCCCAATTTGGAGCAGGTAGAGTATGGTTACAAAGTAACACCTACTAGATCGCGCCGACTCCAAATCGCAAATCACGACATATTCCTGGCGGAGCAAGATTTAGCACAAGGAAGGTACAAAATCTATTATTTGTTAATATATATTTTTGTATTTTAACCTCTGCTTGTCGTCCTCCGATTGTTTTGTAACTATGTACACATCCTCTTGTAAATGTGTCATTTCACGTCAACTTTAAATTTCAAAATTTTAAAATTGATGAAAATTCGTGTACTCGCCAGAAAACTTATCAGGAGTATGTAGTTAAATTTTTAGCCAATTATTCCAAGAGGATTCAAAGTTATAGCTGCATAAAAAACTCGAATTTTGAAAAAAAATTCCGTTTTTGCCTATTTCAAGCTTAAATAACTCAAAAACTATCAAACTTTTCTTATGCACATTAAATGGGAAAAAGTTGCTAAATTGTATGTATTATTTTTTAAAAATTTTTCGGATCCTTAATTTTTTTGTTTAAATGAATCTATCGTTCGTTCAAGTAATGTTTAATAAAAAGTGTCTTCTATTGATCGTCACGAACCAATGGTGTTTACAGATGTTTATTTAAGTTACAAAAATATGCCGACGTTTCGGACGTTTTTACGCCGTCCCTTTTCAAGGCTAAAAAAATTAATAATTTACAAAATATATAAATTAATACCCGACCCGAATGTTTGTGACATCGATGTAAATATTTCACTATTGGGTATTAATTTATATATTTTGTAAATTATTAATTTTTTTAGCCTTGAAAAGGGACGGCGTAAAAACGTCCGAAACGTCGGCATATTTTTGTAACTTAAATAAACATCTGTAAACACCATTGGTTCGTGACGATCAATAGAAGACACTTTTTATTAATCCTTAATTTTTTCTTTTTTAGCTCTCAGCGCTTACCAAATTTTCATTTGGTCGTAACTTTTTTTCGACATGAGTGATTTTGACTTTACACCGCTCAAAAAATCAGATTTTTCATTAGCTTTCGATTGGTCGGGGTCAGGTTTATGGCCGAGGCCTGTGACCAAAGTTATGGCCAATTCAACGGACAAGAAAAATCTAATCCATGCAAATACCACGAAATTGATTTGACCACCGACGAGAAAAAATCAATAAAATTTTATTAATTAAATTTATTAATATGCGAAGGCAAGAGGATATTTGTGGGCTCAACCAGAGATTTGCGAATAACATTTTTATAGCCTGGCTCCATTTCTCCTCTCCTGGTCCATTCCTTTTTTTGATAGTGGTTGATTCGATCTCTACTATCCCACAAACAGATGAAGCAGGGATATTTAGTGAATCCTGACTGTTGACCAAGAATAAGTGTTGCGATCTTTAGATCACCCCATATTTTCCATTTGTGCTCTGCGTATTTTTTTTGCGATGAGGAATAAAGCATGGATCAGCTTCAAAGCAGTAGCACAAAACTTCCTGGGAAATCAAAAGAGTGATCAGTATCAGGTTCTGGTTAATGAACTGTTGGAGAATTACCAGAAATTGGGTTGTTTGATGATATTAAAATTGCATTTCCTGCATTCTCATCTGGACTATTTTCCCGCGAATCTCGGGGACTACATTGAAGAACAAGGTGAACGATTTCATCAGGATATACAGGAAATGGAACGTAGATACCAAGGAAGATGGGACATAAACATGATGGCAGATTTTTGTTGGATGTTAAAGAGGGATACTGAAACGAAAGGAAAGAAGAGAAAAAGAAATCTACTTCACAGATCGTTTGAAGAGGCAAGGGTTCGGTACAAACGAAAAAAATAACAAATTTTGTGGAAATAAGTTTACGAATATTTTAAAAATCGAAACAGTTCAAACGCAGAGTAATTTTTAGGATTAGGGGTGGTTCTCTGTAGACTTAGGGGGTTGCGAATTTTAAAAATCTATAAAAGATGCTCCGTACTTGAGTCTACTCCACCGCCAGATACTCCAATTCCATTAATCCACGCAATTTTCTGCCGTGACAAGAATTTTTCCGTATTAGGGGTGGTTTTCTGCAGCCTTAGGGGGTTGCGAATTACAAAAACCTATAGAAGATGATCTGTACTTGAGTTTATGTACAATTTCTTCCTTTAAATTTGTCACTAGATACTCTGATTACGTTAATCCCCGCAATTTTTTGCCGTGACGTGAATTTTTCCGTATTAGGGGTGGTTTTTTGCAGCCTTAGGGGATTGCATGGCTCTGAAACCCCAAACTTTAAATTAAGCCCCTTAAAATACAGATTTACTGTCGAGTTTATCTATAAATATGTGTTATAAACGGAAGAATCCAAGTTTAGAAGGAATTTTTCGAATTTTAGGGGTAGTTTACCCCGATTACGAAAAATTGGAGGGTGCTGGACCGATTCTAACGATGGATTCGGATTCAGCGGGCAAAAATACGTCTAAGTACATAGGTGTGATCTTTGGAACAGACCACTTTTTTTTTGTGTGCCTGTGTTATTGTTTTTATTTTATTCACGTGTAAAATAATGTTACACCGTGTACAACAGTAATGTGTACTACTTTTGTGTACAAACATTAAGTGTTTAATTCTTGGGTGTACCAATCCACCCTTGCCGTTTAATTATAGTAGTGATATCTGAGCGCCTGAACAATGAGATTAATTTTTATTTTGATTTATCGAATATAATTTAAAAATTCAATTTAATTATTAATGATAATCATATTTATAATTATCATACTTTTAATTATTAAATGATTTTGATTCTTAATTGAAATAATTTCCAATCCAAAATAACATTGATTCTTAGTTGAAATAATAAATCATATCGATTTATGAATTATATTTGGTTTAATTAAAAATCATTTTGATTTGTTAATTAAATCAAATTAAATTAAAAATTCAAACTGATTTGTTAATTAAATTAAATTCAATTTAAAATCAATCTGACTTGTTAATTAAATCAAATTTAATTAAAAATTCAAACTGATTTGTTAATTAAATTAAATTCAATTTAAAATCAATCTGACTTGTTAATTAAATCAAATTTAATTAAAAATTCAAACTGATTTGTTAATTAAATCAAATTTAATTAAAAATTCAAACTGATTTGCTAATTAAATTTATTATTTTTAAAATCAATTTGATTCGTTAATTAAATTAGGTTAAAAGAATAAATCATACTGATTTGTAATTTATATTATGTTTAATTAAGAATCATTTATGATTTTTAATTAATATATGTTTAATTAAATATTTTTCTTGATTATTGAAATGAATAATTTTTAATTAAAAAATATGTTTGATTATTAATTATGATTTATTTTTAAAAGAAATCTGCAACCCTGCTTTGTTAACGTTAACTTTAATTTAATATCCTCTTAAAGTCGCTTAGTCATTTGTTGGACCGGTCTTGTATCGCATGCGGGACGAGAAAAAGAAAGAAAAGAAAGAACAGCTGATATGAATTTTGCGCGCAAGATCCTACATACCTAGCCTTTCGTCTATCCTACTTCGCGCTTCTTTGCCTCAAGAACGCCCCGCTCCGCGCTCACCTAGTCTCGCTCGTTTCCCTACTACATACATCCAGAGTGACCAGTTGGCGGTTTTATTTCCTTTTCTCTCTTACGTATATTGATGTTTATTAAGCAAGAGCAACAAGGAGAAAAAATCGCCATCTGGCAACCCTGCGTCGCTCACGTGTTCCCGCCGCATGCAATACCCGGTATAAACAAATGCCGCGCTCTGACCTTTCGAATGTCTTGTTCCGCGAAATTTTACGAAAAGACAAACACGTCTATGAACATTTTTTTTTTCTTTTCTCTCATCACACTTTTCTCATTACACTTTTCTCATCACACTTTTCTCATCCCGTTAATAGTAGATTAATAATTTGTTCTCTAATCAAATGATAATTATTAAAATGAATACCGGCCGGTGAATTTACATACCGCGTCTGTTCAGGATCGCATCGCACAACGATATCGTTATAAGTAAAACAAAAATCACCGCGTCGCTCTCAAATCGATTTTCACTTTATTTTTATTAATTATTTTCACCTACCCTTGGTGATGCTGCTCGTCGCTTTCTCTCCTTGTTCCGACATCCTTGCACCGCAAAAACATCTCTTACCAAGACAAAAAGGAAAAAGTAACCTCTCTAAGTTCCCCGCGCACAAGGAAGCGGTGGTGGGCCGATAACCTGATGAATTCTTAGAAGAAGGCAGCAATAAAACTCGTCTATCTAATTCACTTCACTTTAATGTTTATTATATAGATATATAAGAATATAATTATAAACGTAGTTCGCGGGTGCACCGTATGTAATCTGCACGGATCGGTAGCCAAGCAGAGAGTAAGTCCTCCGACGGACACCGCGCTCTTCTATTGTCTTAAGGTGGTGGGGGGAAATCGACAGAAGGGCCGATCGCAATTCCATCATTAACTTTTTTGGCATATTTTTAAAATTAGTACTTTTAGCATAACATATTTTTATTTTATGTTCCACTCAATCCTTAAGGGGATGTCGGAGCTATAGCCTCCGTCGATAGCCGCACGATTTTGAGGCTTCAAATGGCGCCGTAGTCAGGTGTCGATTTCTATGAGAAACGTGCTTCAAACATATATAATAAATTTCACAGCTACATAGAACTGTTGAAAGATACTTTCCCCCCTAGCTATGACTGAAATTGAGGTAATTGGAATATTACTTTTGGGAGCAAATATTTATTTTTTTAAAGAAATGTGTAATACGTCTGGTATTCATTGGGTCTATATCTGCCGTAACGCTATACGCAACGAATTACACATTTCTTTAAAAAAATAAACATTTGCTACAAAATATAATATTATGGTGCATCCCTTGGACGTAGGGCAGAAGAGAGGGGTTATGCTGACGACACCGACGCAGACAGTTCGGCCCTTGACACAGACGAGAGAGGCTACACGCCCGACGCCGACGAGAGACGATCGACTCTCACGACCATCGAATA
>CM047425.1:38561365-38638865 GCA_026168455.1 Theocolax elegans | reverse complement strand
TGTATTTATTAGAAACAAAAGGTTATTTAAGGAATGCCTTTGTTTATAATAATTAAAATAAATATATGGGGTCTGTAACTAAAGGAAAAAATAATTGGATATAATCATGGATTAAAACGCAAATTTTGAAAGAGGGTGCAAATTACGAATTACGGGAGAAATGGAAGAAACAGGTTTTTATTTATATACCACTAAAATGTTATAAATAATTTTTTAAAACTAAACAAAAATTAATTTAATTAAGTAGAAAGTTTTATTACTCTAAAAGTACAAAATATTAATGACATATAGAACTCTTGGCGATGACTAAATAAATTAATCTTAGGAGGTATAGTTCTATTTAGATCCGTTTAAAATAATCTAAAATTTTATAGGTTTTTACTAAGTACTACAATTAAGTTTATGCACTTTACTATTTTTGGTAAGTTAATTGTTCATTACCACATATATATATTACACCTTTGGTGTAAGTTATGTCCTAAAATACGTGAAAATTAGTGATTTTATGAGGTTTATGAGGCATAAGTTACACCAGCGGTCTTGGCCAATAATCTAACCCAAGCCATTCGAAAGCTCGCGAAAAATGTGAACTTTTGAGAGGTGTTAGATTAAAATCGATTATGGTGTAGTAGCCTTTTTTTTGATATTCAATATGTCCGGGTGTTCTATCTCTTCGAGATTTTAAAATTAAAAAATGTAACCAGGGTAGATGTGTGTGTGGTGTGTGTGTGTGTGTGTGTGTGTGTGTGCGCGCGTGTGTGTGTGTGTGTGCGTGTATGGGTGTGTGTGTGGTGTATGCGTGTGTGTGTGTGTGTGTGTGTGTGTGTGTGTGTGTGCGTGTGTGTGTGGTGTGGTGTGTGTGTGTGTGTGTGTGTGTGTGTGTGTGTGTGTGTGGGTGTGGGTGTGTGTGTGTGTGTACGTGTTACTTGTTTTTTCAAGAATAGATAATATATGTATTTTTTCCGTGCGCAAAAAAAAGTTGTGAATATAACTTGAAAGAATGTGTATTAGTTTACTTATTCCTGATAAAACTCATAAAATAAAAACGGACCTAAAATTTAATGTAATGTTTTTAAAAATATGCACAATTTTTCGAAGATAAAATAAATATTAATCAAGTATAACATACACTTTTCAAATATCTATATGTGAAATATACAATAAATTAAAAATTAAATATATTAATTATTGCATTTTTAAGATAATTCTATTATAAACAGTAATGGCAAAAGAAAATTCAAATTTTAACAGTGGCAATATAAAATACGAATTACATTTCAAAAGTTTTTCGAAAATTATTATTTTAGTAGTATTTAATTTAAATATTATTCAAATCAAAATTTGAAAATTGTATGGATATATAAGTAAGTAGATTACGTATATTTATATAAAACAATATCTTAAATAAACAAGTATGTATTTATTAGAAACAAAAGGTTATTTAAGGAATGCCTTTGTTTATAATAATTAAAATAAATATATGGGGTCTGTAACTAAAGGAAAAAATAATTGGATATAATCATGGATTAAAACGCAAATTTTGAAAGAGGGTGCAAATTACGAATTACGGGAGAAATGGAAGAAACAGGTTTTTATTTATATACCACTAAAATGTTATAAATAATTTTTTAAAACTAAAACAAAAATTAATTTAATTAAGTAGAAAGTTTTATTACTCTAAAAGTACAAAATATTAATGACATATAGAACTCTTGGCGATGACTAAAATAAATTAATCTTAGGAGGTATAGTTCTATTTAGATCCGTTTAAAATAATCTAAAATTTTTATAGGTTTTTACTAAGTACTACAATTAAGTTTATGCACTTTACTATTTTTGGTAAGTTAATTGTTCATTACCACATATATATATATTACACCTTTGGTGTAAGTTATGTCCTAAAATACGTGAAAATTAGTGATTTTATGAGGTTTATGAGGCATAAGTTACACCAGCGGTCTTGGCCAATAATCTAACCCAAGCCATTCGAAAGCTCGCGAAAAATGTGAACTTTTGAGAGGTGTTAGATTAAAATCGATTATGGTGTAGTAGCCTTTTTTTTGATATTCAATATGTCCGGGTGTTCTATCTCTTCGAGATTTTAAAATTAAAAAATGTAACCAGGGTAGATAAGTTCTAAAGATTAATTTAAACAAAAGTTGTTTGTAATGTTTTTTCAAAAAAATCAACAGATTTTGAGATAAATGGCTTTAAAAATAGAAATTTTTCTAAAAAATTGAAAAATTTTCACTTTTCATGATCAAATAACTCTTAAGCAAATTATTTTTAACACTTAAATTTTTTTTGTTTGTTCTGGAAGATGTTTCCAGCCTGTTCTCAAATTTTGAGTGATTTAAAATTTTCATCGTACCACTTGACGTGAAATAGCCCATATATGTGTATATATATGTATGTATGTATGTGGGTGTGTGTGCGTGCGGCGGAATATTAATATAATATATATATATTTTAAAATTGTTTTTTTAAGAATACATAATATATGTATTTTTTCCGTGCGCAAAAAAAAGTTGTGAACATAACATGAAAGAATGTGTATTTGTTTACTCATTCTTGATAAAACTCATAAAATTTTTAAACGTATACTCAATAATAATAACGGATCTAAAATTCAATGTAATGCTTTAAATACAGATACAAAATTGTTTGAAGATGAAATCAATATTAATCAAGTATAAAATACACTTTTCCAAATATCCATATGATATATACAATGGGTTAAAAATTAAATATGTTAATTATTGCATTTTTAAGATAATTCTATTTTTTTACTTATTTATATTTTAATTACACCTTTTTATAAGTAATTTATACTCCATAATAGTTTTCTGCAATTGAAAGTACTCAAATCAAAAACACCTTTCAAAAAGGTGTCAAAACCCGCAAGTATATGTGTTAGCATTTTTAAGATAATTCTATTATAAACAATTAAATATATTAATTATTGCACTTTTAAGATAATTCTATTTTTATACTTATTTATATTTTAATTACACCTTTTTATAAGTAATTTATACTCCATAATAGTTTTCTGCAATTGAATGTACTCAAATCAAAAACACCTTTCAAAAAGGTGTCAAAACCCGCAAGTATATGTGTTATTCTAATCAAACTTTGAAAATTGTTATCTGATAAATAAAATTGTTATCTGTCTGATAAATTTTAAAGTATAAGATAAAAATATCTTTGATTCTAATTCCCATATTTTCTCTACTTATTTATATTTTTATTACACCTTTTCTATATCTAACTTATATTCCATAATATTTTTCTGCAATTGAAAGTATTCAATTCGAAAACACCTTCCTAGAAGGTGTCAAAACCCGCAAGTATTGTGCTATTCTAATCAAACTTTGAAAATTGTTATCTGATAAATAAATTCTGCAATTCAATCTGACATTGTTATCTGATAAATAAATAATTTTAATTTCTAACTACCTTATTATATCTATTTCTTTGAATTTTAATGAAACATTTTTATAAATATTATGAAAATTTCGTATAAAAAATTTCTGCAATTGAAGGAATTGAAATGAAACTGAAATCGACAAGTATTTTGAATCGTACCATAAATTTACATTTTATATAAACATTTTTATATATATTACTTAAACTTCGTAAAAAGTTTCTGCAATTGAAAGCACTGAAATCAAACTGTAATCGACAAGTATTTTGAACCATGCAAAAATTTCTACCAATCTGAATACAGATTTTTTTATATGAAAAGTATCTTACACTATTATTTTTCATTTCTGGCCCTCACATGTTTTACAGTAATAAATAAATAATATTCTAATGATATTAATTTGTGCAAAATTAATTTCTGCAATACTAATAAAATGGACATTTCTTTTTTATTCTTTTAAATAATAAAATAATACTTGCACCACCGTTGGTTAAACGCTTCATATATGTGTTAATTCTGACTTACTAATGTATTCCTTTACATTTATGAAAGTATATAATACCGTGAAGAAACTGCAATGAGTAATAATATATAAATCTTATACTTTAAAATTTATCAGACAGATAACAATTTTATTTATCAGATAACAATTTTCAAAGTTTGATTAGAATAACACATATACTTGCGGGTTTTGACACCTTTTTGAAAGGTGTTTTTGATATATATATCTCTTTGCGGCCACTTCTCAAACAACTTGCTAACAGTTTTTACCTCTGTAGGTGTTCTCTCACGGGATAGAAAAAATTTCGTCTCTTTCTATCTTTCGCATCTCCTATGACGCTATCTCTTTTTGTTGCCATCGAATGAAAAAGAAAGTGGAAATAGCAAAAATTCGAGAATCGGAATTCAGCAAGCAACTTTAATAACATCGAATTTCTCCACTATGCACTTACGAATTCAAACCGGATTTATTGTAAATTGAAAACTTATATAAAAAATAGATGTGAGATTTGTAATTGCATAAATAGATAGTATAATTTTAAATGTACGAAAATATAAAAAATCTGAGGGGTTAGTTAGCTGTATAATAAGGGCTTACGCGCCTGCATACTTGCGTGCAGGCGCTATCGCGCCTTTTGATATCAATAATATTTATAATTTGTCAATATATAGAAAAACAAATTGCTACTTTGTTCAGTCAATCGACAGATATTTAAATCGAGTTAATCCCCCCGGAAAAATTATTTCCAATCTTACACACCGAAGAATATAACCTATGCGGCCGGCTAACTCGACGACTCGACGCGCGAGCCGGCCGCCTAGGCCTCCAGCTGACAATTTTTCGCGTTTTTAAACGAGTTTGATTTTTGTTTGTCATTTTACGAGTTTATCTAAAGTCTATGAATGTGTGGTTTTGCATAAACAATAACCATGTAGAATTATTATTTTAATTAATTGGACAATATTAATATTGTTTGTATTGTTTGCATTTTAAAACGGATTTAATTATTATTTTTCGTTTTCGTTTTTCTAAGTATATCTAAAGTCTATAGATATCTTGTTTTGTATTTAACAATAACCAGTGAAATAATTATTTTTTTTTATTATATAATCAATCTAAACATTTTTGTCATTTTCGCTTTTTGAAATGCTATTATTTATTCGTTATCTTTTTTTTCAACTAATATAGCTCAATGCTATAGATGTATAGTATTTCAATATAACAATAATTATGAATAAATAATATTTATCAGTAAATAATAATATCAATAATATTTGTAATTTGTCAATATATTGTGACGGGCCTGACTATATGTAAGACATATATAACCAGTCGCATTGAACAACGGCTCAAGCGGTAGAGCGTTAGCGTTCGGTCCGAGAGATCGGGGTTCAAATTCAACTTTCGGTAGTTTTTTTTAATTATTAAAGTTTTGTATTAAACAATAACCAGTGAATAATTATTTTTTTTATTATATAAACAATCTAAAGATTTTTGTCATTTTCGCTTTTTGAAATGCTATTATTTATTCGTTATCTTTTTTTTCAACTAATATATCTAAATGCTATAGATGTATAGTATTCAATATAACAATAATTATGAATAAATAATATTTATCAGTAAATAATAAATATCAATAATATTTGTAATTTGTCAATATATTGTGACGGGCCTGACTATATGTAGACATATATAACCAGTCGCATTGAACAACGGCTCAAGCGGTAGAGCGTTAGCGTTCGGTCCGAGAGATCGGGGTTCAAATTCAACTTTCGGTAGTTTTTTTTTAATTATTTAAATTAATTTATTTAAATAATTAGATAACCAAAATTGATACAATTTATAATTTTATTGAAATTTTTATGTTTATTGCTACTGTTGCCAAAAATATGGAGTCAATATGTTAAGAAATAGTTAAGTTAATAATTTATAAGGTTTATTAAAATATATAATGTTTATAGTTAAATTTTACATTACATTTAAAATATATACAAAAGGATTAAATAATAAAACAAATTATAGATATTAAAACTATTAAGTAAAAGGAGACAATGACATAATTAATTCAGAGTAAATAAATTCTATTAAGCAAAGACAAGAGAGTATAAAGGATTGTTATAAATAGTATTATTATAATTGTAATAATTTAATAAATGTAAAATAGAATATAAGAAAAGACATTTTAATAAATTTAGCTAAAGAACCAAAGCAGAAATATACAGACTAAGATAGACGACCTCAAGAAAAACACAAACATATGATCACCTAGGTATATATGAGAAGGAAGGAGAAAGGGTAACCAAGTTACAAGGATCCAGGTGGAAAAGTGGAAAAAGTGGGAAGTCAATCCCTTCTACCTCACTAATTGTATATAATGAGATGTATCGCTGCCGAAGGCATCATTCGCCTAGAGTTCGCGGGCGACCTAACAGGTCGGACCGCGTTTGTCTGTTGTAATATATTTTATAATTTAAATGTCTCTAGCGATTTGCTCATTTTACCCGACCAAATACCATATAACCGTGTCCTAAAAGGAAGCTAACTTTGGATGATATAAAATCATTTGTTTGATTCAATGTCTTCCCAAAGTTCTTCCACTTTCCATAACCAAATGAATAACTTGGATGATATGGAATTATTGGATTAATTTCAATTCTTCCCAAGTTATCTCACATTCCTAAAACCCATAATATAAAGTAAAATTGGATAATCTGGAATTATTTGATTAATTCCATGTTTTCCCAAAACTTTATAATAGTTAATTCATTATCCTAATTTATCAAATTTATTAAACTTGGAGGTTAAACTGGGATGAGAAAGAATTATTTGTTTAATTCTTTAGCTACCCCAGATTCTTCCACCTAATACATTTATTTCGGGTTAGGCAAAAAATAAATGTATTTTTGTGTTTCGAGTTGATATCAGGCCCGTTACAATATAGAAAAACAAATTGCTATTTTGTTCAGTCAATCGACAGATATTTAAATCGAGTTAATCCCCCCGGAAAAATTATTTCCAGTCTTACACACCGACGAATATAGACTACGCGACCGGCTAACTCGACGACTCGACGCGCGAGCCGGCCGCCTAGGACTCCAGCTGACAATTTTTCGCGTTTTTAAACGAGTTTGATTTTTGTTTGTCATTTTACGAGTTTATCTAAAGTCTATGAATGTGTGGTTTTGCATAAACAATAACCATGTAGAATTATTATTTTAATTAATTGGACAATATTAATATTGTTTGTATTTTTTTGCATTTTAAAACGGATTTAATTATTATTTTTCGTTTTCGTTTTTCTAAGTATATCTAAAGTCTATAGATATCTTGTTTTGTATGAAACAATAACCAATGAAATAATTATTTTTTATTTAAATAAACAATCTAAACATTTTTGTCATTTTCGCTTTTTAAAATGCCTTTATTTATTCGTTATCTTTTTGTTTCAACGAATATATCTAAATGCTATTGTTACGGACCCAAGCGGAGGTCCGCAACGTATGCACTTGTCAGCGCATCATAAGCATAAGCGCTAGACGCTGCATCAGCACCTAGTAGGCGAGCTACGAGCTCTCCACGAGGACACCTCTGGGCCACTTCGGTCCCACCCGTCTAAGAGTTCGGTTGCTTGTAATATATAACGAATAAACGATTGTAAATCATAAAGGCTTTTATATTTATTGCGCCAATCCAAGGGAAAGGCCGGGACCCACGTAACAGCTGGTGTCAGAAGTGGGATTTCCTTCGGTGCAAAAATTTTTTTTTTCTCTACCCCCTTCACGCGAATCTTGCATTTTTGATTTTCTACATTTTAACCACGCATCTAAAAGTGCACTCCTCCAACTTCTCACGACAGGAAAGAAGGACAGGAAGGAAGGACAGGAAGGAAGGAAGCACACATTTTCAATTACTCCATCCATTTACCACCCAACACACGGTAAGTGCATATTGTATATAATTTTTATTTTACCCAAAGGGGACCAATGATAGGGAAAAGATTTTTCATTGATGCAAAACATAAAATCGCGCATTACTAACTAACTGATTATTTTTAATCAAAATTATAAAAATGTCGCTTCCCGACTTATCTGCAAGCAGAAAAAGCTTAACAAGCCTACATAACGCTAGAGAGACGATTCGCAGGCTTAATTACGAATCACAACCCGCTGAAACTCAAAATGAACCGTCCTTTACAAGTTTTGCGTCGTCAGAGTGCAATCCGCTAGACCGTATTTTATTACATAGTGTCGCAAATATTAAACGTAATTTAACCGGAAAAAATATACAATACCAAGCAGACAAAATTAGTGAAATTGAACAGTTTATTGCAAACATTTTTAACGTCGAACCTTCACAATTTAACGCAGAAACCGCGATAAATACTCACAAAGATTATACGAACATGTCTAACACGCATGAAAATTATATACACATGACAGATACATACACACAATACTCAAATACAAACGGTATACTACTTAATAACGACCCATCCGCTGAAAGTATTGGTCTTAACGTCAATAAGTTACATTTCACTCCACTCCAAATTACAGAAAATCCTACCCGTCAAATCTGTCATACCCCATTTATTAATGCCCTTGAAGCAGCAAAATCTGTTGGTTGTAAATTAGTCCCGGCGACAGATAACGATACGCTAGTCGACACCGTCACGGCGCGACCGCGCAACTTCTACTCGTCGGCAAACGATCTTCGCTCGAATATGACCTTTTATCAAGCACTTAATTTTATCCCAAATTTCGACGGCTCTCCCGAAATTTTACCCACATTCTCCGCTGCCATAAATAACATTTTAGAAACATACGGTCCTAGAAGTGAAAAAGATCTATTATTGTGCCTTAATTTGAAGCTAACGGGTAAAGCGGCACAAGCGTATGCGCCTCGTTTACCTCAATACGCGTCAGTGCATCAACTTTTAGAGGACTTAAACGCACATTATAATAGTTTTGGTACAGCCGGTGACGTCTTAGCGAAGTTAAAACTAGTAATGCAGAAATCGAATGAATCTACCAGCGATTATGGCGTCAAAGTACAAACCCTTCTCAACAGACTTATAATAATTTATAACGCGGACTCAGTATCAAATGATTTGCGAAAATCAGCATTAATGGAGCATGCCGAACAGGAAGCGCTACAATACTTTATGATAGGCTTAAGATCGCCATTGGACCACCAAGTCCGGTGCGAAATACCAACTAATTTAAGAAGGGCTATACAACTAAAGAACCTTTTTGGTTCACACGCCAGATACTCAGCCACAAGCCCAAAGCAATCATGAAGAGAATCTAGTAAACGTACGCAGACTTACCGAATTTCATAGACCGAACTCAAGCAACGCGAACATGCAAGCCAAATCAACTTCCTGCATTTATTGTGACAGAACTGATCATTCAACAGATAAATGTTTTATACTATTGGATGATTTAAAAACAGGCAAAATTCACGCATACATTAACAATCACAAGAGAGATAACAATAGCAATCAAACAAATTTTAATAGAAATAATTACAGTCATTACAGAAAGTCGCAAATCAATAACCAAAATACTTATAGAGATTATTACCGACAGCAGTATAAGGATAACAGTTATAGAAATTTTGCACGTAGCGACGTCAGAAATAATGACAATCGCAACCCAAATAATAGATATAACAAGGACAGGAACGCAAATCAGCATCGTAGATACCAATCTTATAGCAGAAGGAGTGACGATCGAACAGAATTAGCAAATTCAGCGAATAACTCATCAGCTAATAATGAGAATAAACATTTAAACTCGGAAGATGCTCGTCGCAGTCCTCAGGTGTCGAGCAACTAAAATCTTCTTCAATCGAAGAAATAAAAAACGGAGCCATCTCGCAGAAAGCTGTAAGTCCTAAATTTTTAACTACAGGAAGAAAGCCGCCAATCATCAAACTATTTAGCCCCAATTTAACTAATGAACAAGCAAATTTTTACACCGATACGGGGGCTGACGTATCCATAATTACACCGAACCAGGTACAAGCTGCGCTGAACCTACAGTGAAATTGATACATTCACATAACATACTAAGCGAATCACCAGGGAATTGTTTATTTCATTGTTTCACCAAATTGTGCGAATTATATATTTCAGTTACAGAATTAAGACATGTTTTGCTGCACTCACCAATGTTAGAGAAATGTGGAGAACCGTCCGAGGCAAAGAGAATATTACAGTCGCAATCCGATTATGGCGACGTAGATTGTGTATACATATTTGCTCACACGTTTCATAAAAATATTTGCATACATTACGAATTGGAAAATAAAACATTTCAATTTTGCCACTTCATCGCGGATAATTCAGGAGACTTTATTCATTTACATTTAAGGAATAGGCATCCTTGGCTCCGCATGTAATAGCAAATGCGAGACCACCAAGAGAAAAACCACCATGGTCAGTGTTAGAAAACACGGAAGTTCAACCATTTACTAACGTACAAATAACGAAAACCCATCCTTTTCGTTATCAAGAAAATCTCGCATTCCTGGTGACAACGGATTTTTTCAACACGGAGATAATCGATGCATTAGTTGAAAGGCAATTTATTAACCTCGACAATTTATCCAACTCAACATTTAACATAGGAGAAATCAACATTTTTAACAACAAAGATACACTAATTTTGAGTCTTTTTATAAAAAAACATCTTAATGATAGACCCCTTAAAGCGGACATAAAAAGATGTATCAAAGTTTTCAAAGAAATAATAATTTCACACAAAATTGAAAGCATAGGAATTATCAGAGATCTGGCTATGCTCTCACTTTCCGAATGGTCATATTTCATCGAACAGTGCAACATAGTATTTCAAGGAATTTCAGTAACAATAGTATTTTCTCTATAATTTACCGGTACCGCCAGTGGAAGAGCGATACAAATTAATTCAAGAGTATCATCAATCAGCTATAGGCGGACATAGAGGCATAAATAAGACACATAAGAAAATCGCAAATGATTTCTATTGGCGTAATATGCGACCAGACGTAAGACAATTCGTCCTCGGCTGCAAAGGATGTCAAGAAAAAAAACTAGTCCGAAGTAAAACGAAATTACCACTGTTGATAAGTGATACACCGAGCCATGCTTTTGACAAAATTTCACTAGATTTTTACGGGCCCTTAAAAACAACTCCTACCAATAATCGCTATATACTTACTGCTCAATGTTGGCTAACAAAATATGTAATACTTACACCTGTTAAATTCGTCAATGCCCTTAAAGTTGCAAAAACGTTAGTTGACAGGGTAATAGCATATTTCGGACCGCCACGCGTGATAGTCACAGATCAGGGAACGCACTTTCAAAATAAACTATTAAAAGAGTTTTCAAACATATTCAAGATCGAAAAGTACGCTTCAACATCGTACCACCCACAATCTCAGGGTGGAATTGAAAGAATGCACCATACCTTAACCGAATACCTGAAGCAGTATATAAATAACACAAATGAATGGGACGATTGGATTTTCTTATGTCAGCACGCATATAACTGCACAGTTCATGAAGCCACGAATTTCACGCCGCACGAACTCGTATTCGGAGAAAAAGCTCGTACCCCATCGAGTTTTCCTCCTAGAGACCTACTAACTTATGATGATTATCTAGCCGATCTCACATCGACATTATCACAAAATCAAACACTCGCTTCAATGAACTTAACTCAAGCGAAGTATAGGTCAAAATTTTATTACGACAGGAAGTTAAACGTTAAACATTTTCGCGAAGATGAATTTGTTTACCTGCTCAAAGAACCGCAATTTGGATATACGTCGAATAATCAAAAGGGGAAGTAAGAAGAAATAAGATCTACTCCCACTAATTAATCGATGCTCCTCGACCGATTGTATATAAGAGGGCAGAAAATTCGGCATCGAAGATTTGTCATATGCTCATAAGCATTGATAGTTCACGGTTGCGTCCCATAGGAGCAACATCTTTTTCACCACCTATTTCATACGCGTTACAGTGTTACGCGTGTTTCGATAATTCGATTTTTTTTTATTTCATATATTGTGAATTGTGCCTATTTACTTCAACAATTGTAAGTAAAAAAAAAAAATATATTTAAATAATATACATATATATTATTAACAAAAATAAAATATTTTATTATATATGCTACCTTATCCTATACACAAAATAACGCTGTTGAACTGCGTTATTTTCCTAAATGTTTTAAATTTTTTTTAAATCTTATGCTGTTGAACTGCATTTGATTTTCTATTTTTATTTGTATCTAATAGTTATATGTATACCTATATGCATATTAAATATTTGTTAAAATTTACTAAAAAGGATTCGCTGTAGAACTGTATAACTGTCTCTCTTTTCTTACTTGATAACGCTGTAGTGCTGCGTTTCGAGTATTTAAACGTTCGTGCGAGTATATACGTATATATGCACATATGCATGTATGACTGTATAGTCGCACATACGTTCTCTAATTGCATGCTAACCAAATCTGATATATCTATATATACATATATATATATTTATTATATCTGGTTGTCGTGGCCCGTAGGCTCCATCTTTCATTACATATCCTTACCTTTCTTTAATTTTTCGCTGTAGCACTGCGAAAAACTAGAATAAGAAATTGAAATAGAAACGCTGCAGAGCTGCGGTTATTTCCTTCCATTCAAAGCTAATAATCCGCTATCAAATGTTGCATAAATTTGGAGCTGTTGAACTGCTTGATATTTATGTAAAATTTGAATCGACGCAAAAAGGATAAATTAAATCACAAATCGCTGCTGAACTGCGATTGTGGGATAATTTATCCAGAGTCCAAATACATTATCCAAAGCTTAGCTTTTGAGCTGCTAAGCATAATCCAATTACACGACATAATATTAGTAAAATTGCGAACTGAGTTTTCTCCAATAAAATAATTATATTTCAATAATCAAAATAAATCCGAGGAAATTATATACCCATTTTAAATAAAAAAAAAATATAAATAAAAGAGAAGATTAAAATAATGAGTTTTCAATAAATGGGGTCCGTTTCAACGGTTTAAAGTAGACTAGAACCCACCATTTTAACGATATTAGCCGATCGATATTGTTAAAACTAATTTTCTATTGCGATCTATATATATATGTATATATATATTATTATAGATATACATATAAAAATTAGATAGAAAAGAGAAGATCTCGACATTTGCAATTCTACAAACGTCACATCGTCATCCTCTTTAGGCTATACCTTTATTTATAAAAATGAATACAATTGATTAATTAACAATAATTATTGATTTAGTTTTTTAGCCTATTGATTTATAACATTTTACTTACTACTTTTAATTGAAATCTGTATTTAACATAACATTTTAAATCTTAGTATCACTGAGTTGTCGTACTAGTAATGAAAACAAGGATATTTAATGCAATGAAATTACACATTTATATACACAGTTATATTAGAAGAAGTTGAATTATTCAAGTGTTTACCTCCATCTCAATTACAGCTCTATAATATAATAAGTTTATGGGTGGAGTTGATGTTCATGACCAGCATTGCAGTAAGCTCTTACCTTTACTGAAATCTAAAAACTGGACATGGGTAATGTTTATGCGCTTGATTCAAGCAGGCATAACGAATGCTACTGTTCTGTATAACATTACTGCTGTAAATAAGCTCGGTACAAAGAATCTTGCCATATCCATAAGTAGAGAATATCTAGATGTCACCAAAAAAATCCATCGAAAAAATGCAAAATAGGTGTTTATAAAACACGAACAAAAAGTTGACGTTAGAACTAACACTCTTTGTAATGGCTGCGAGCTTATTTATTGCAAGGAATGTTTCAATAAGGCACACAAAAAAGGAAGCGCAAAAAGGGAATAATTTGTGCAAAAAAATGCAAAATATTCAAAATTAAAACAAGTAAAAAATTCAATTTTAAAAATTAAAAATATTTAAAAAAATAAAAAAAAAGGATAATAAAATAAAAAAAAACAAAAAAGGATAAAAAAAATAAAAAAAGACAAAAAATAAAAAGAAAATAAAAAAAAGATTTTTACGAGCACATACTTCACGTGGTGAAAATTGGGTAATGGTGGGATTCATAAAAAGCATCTCATTGAAAGATAGTGCTCTCAAAATAAAAATACGAATAGATATAAACCATAATAAATATAGATAAGATAATGTTAAACATCATTTGAATCAATATGTTAGGATCACTTTCATGTTTCCTTCCTATATTTTAGATACGCTAGTTCATATTCGTCATACTGTTACAGTCAGTTCGCTTTCAGTTGAAGTCCGTTTGAAAATCTCATCGCAGATTCATAATTAGCAACCATAAAAACCTATTTGGCCACATTTTTATGAAGTCTCATAAGATTTTCTATTCCATCATTTTGAATCCGCCATTTTGAATTTTGAAAATCTAATCGCAGATTCATAATCAGCCACTCCAAAAACTCATTTGCCCATATTTATGTCCTACACTAGAAGATTGAAAAAATTTGTTAGTTAGTCAAGTTTTAGAAGTGCAATAATATTATATTTTTATAAATGTAACAGAAATAAAGTATAATACAGTATTTAGTAGTGCCAATAATAGTGTGTGTGTATGTACATATGAATATGTATATAATAAAATTGATGTACTAAGATACTAATTATTTGGCTGAAAGATGCTGAAATGTTAGCGAATTAAATCTATCCCATTCAATACCCATCTGATGACCTAATGAATGGCTTGTATTCGTCATATTGTAGTAAAAATATTATGAAAGCTATTTCATTTAAAAAAGTTAGCAATTTCTGGTCAAAAAATGCAACACTATTATTAACTTGATTTTGCCATTTTAATGGTTAGAAGAAACGATTAATTTTAGTTATCGAATTGGCTTTTAAAAATGCCTAATTTTTGGGTTTCAGTAAGTTGTGATGGCCAAGAAATGCAAATAAAAGGTTTCATTTTCTACTAAAGTACTGTCTGATTTATTATACTGTCGAATAATGTACTTTCATATATTGTAACGGTCACGCTGGGGATTAGGGCGTGGCGTCAAAGGCGAAATAAATGAATAAAAAATATAAAATAATAGTAATTTATTATGATATTAAATAAATGGTTTGGGTGCCAGACGCGTACGATCGCGGCGAATTTATTATTAAGCTCGGCTGCGTACGAGCTGCTGCTGCTTGCTGCGCGAGGGGTGGGAAGAGGAGTAAAGGGGAAGCACACTTACGGTCAGGTGAGATCGTGAAATACCGGTGCAGGGCGTGCACCCACCTTATTACAGTGGAAATCGTCTCCTGGAGTTGCTGCTATGCGGTCAATGCTCTCTCTCACACACACACACACACTCGAAATATAATATAATATTCGGTCGGCCGATGTTGCCTCGTTGGAGTTTTGTGGCTCTCTCGAGATCGAGCTCGTTCGCTGCTTCATTGCTCGGGCCCGACGTGCGCGCGCAGCTTCTCACGTCGAGTCGCCCGTCGGCCGTCGTCGTCTCGCACGCCTCGTGTAGTGAGTGCTCGCGGCCATGTTTATGAAGGCGAACGATATTGCCGGGGCTGCTGCTTCCCACGGAGAGGACGGTGTTCCTGGTGATACTGTTGGCCAGGTAAGCCTTATGATCGTTCCTTTATTTTAACGTATCGGCTAATAGGTCTACTCACTCGCTCTCACGGTGGCTGCTCAGCTGGTGCGCGTCGGGTCAGTTACTGCTACTCTTTGTCGGTGCTGCGTTGCTGCGGGGATTCTGGCTGCTTCCTAGGTAAATATCTAGTTCCCGAGGTAGTGCTGCGTATTGATTATTAGTTATTAATTCAGAGTTATGGTAATGTTATGATTACCATAACCTCACTTCTAGTCCTTTCCTAGCATGTAGCTGTCAGTTACTGTGTGCAACTACATGCTTTCTTGTCTCCTTCTAATTGGATTATTATTCATTATTTAACGTGTTACAGCTTCCTGGATTTCATGTTGCTGCTTATGCTGCTCCGTCTGGCACCTTGGGCCATCGTAGTCTGCTTCATGGTCCTGGTGCGAAGCCTCCTGGAAGTTTATCGCCTCTCCTGACATGCTGCTTCCTTGTGCTAGAGGGAGGGAACTAAGAGAAGTATTGGGGATTTGGGGAGCTTCGGTAGGTTATGTAGGCTTAGAGATGTGCGGGTAGGTAGGCTAGTTTGTATTGGGACTCGCTCGCTTATTATTTTGACAGGTATTACATACCTTGTCACAATATGCATATGCGTATTTTTTTTTTAATTTCTCTAAGCACTCTTATTATACACTAATGCGTTCCGCCAATAAATGTGAAAAATTCTTTAAATATTCAAGAAAATAGTAGAAATTAGTATTTTTCGGTAACTTTAAGAAATTGATATGTATACGGACTCTCTGTAAATGTGTAAAAGTACATAAATTCATTTCTACATAAAAACGTAGAATAAATATTTGAAAGAATTGATATTGTGATGTGTATATACTTTACTTTTATGAAATTGTATTATTTCGTAAGTATATTCTTTTTAATATTTCAATTAAAAAATTTGCTAAAAAGTACTCGAAAATGAGAGGTTGATGACTACGTACCCAACCCTGATATATATATATGGGTGGTTCCCTGTTACATCAAAGATGAAAAAAATGAATATTGCTACAACTGTGTGAATATGTTTTAGAGGTGTTAGTCCGGGTTCTGGAAATGTAATACTGTCTAAAAGATGTCTTTTTATAGTCAGAAACTGCCTATAAATTTCCAGAGTGGGTCTAAATCATTAAGATCACTCATGGTCAAAATATCTGGGAAAAGTGCCCGAAATATTAATAGAAATGTATATTTGTTACCTTATAACGATGAATCTATTAGCATGATCATTGCAAAAAATTTATGCAGTTACCTTAGAGTGGTAGAAAAGTATCTCCACTTGTTTCAGTATCCCTCTAATCCCCTGTAAGCTGCTAAAAATACAAATATTATTATACAATTACAAAAAATTAATTTTTAAACATTTATAATGCTGGATTATTAGTTTATCAAAAGTAACAAATTGTAAATTTTTGTACATTTCAGGCGGTTATTTGCAAATTATAAAGTAGATAAAAAATTTTTTTCACTAAAAAGTTACTGGTTTAAAGTCTAACTATTCTCTTCACTTTTCTTCATATTTTGAGTGTACATTATATTTTTTTGAATATACATTATATTAGCGAAAAAATTCTGAAAAAACTCGAGAACAAATTTTTTTCTCAAATTTCGGTGTTTTTTTGTTTACATTGGTCTTATCATTTTTGCTTTAAATTCTTTTTTGTAAAATTTCTTTTGTAACACGCCCGAATTACGCGTTTTTGCGCCCTAAAAATAGGGCCTAAAGTATCTCTTTATATATATTGTAACGGTAAACGGTTCACGCGAGACGAAAATCGTACCGATCGCGTGAGTCTACCGTTGAAGACGCGTAAGGCGCATGCGCGAGCGCGTCGGAGAGCCGGTGTGCACGACACACCGGCAGTATCGTTCGAGCCTCGAACAAACCCGGTATCGGGAATCGTACGGGAGAAAAGTAAGGCTTCCCCCGCGAGTGAGGTGTGCTGTAGGACGAGAGTATTAGAGAGAGAGAGAGAGAGGGTACGAGACCGAAGGACGCGAGGCACGCACCGTCCCCCAGGATCGTCTCCAGAGAAACGTAAGTCCTGGCCAGGCAATAGCGTATTTATTACCGCCGTGCCGCGAGCGAAACCGGCGACGGGATACGCGCGGTATCCCGACGCAGAAGTATACGAGAGGTTAGCCGCTCTCGTCGCGACACTCTCTCTCGCCCCGTGAATCCCGATTACGGCAAACCGGAGTGCTACACACTCCGGCGCGATCGCAACCCAGCGATAAACATCGCAGAGCCAGGTAACCGATACCTGGCGAATATAACCTCCTCCCCGAGTAGATCGAGACCGCGAGTCTCGACGCGTATATTGCGGCGGGCGCACACACACACACGTCATCGTGTATTTTGTATTTTTCATAGGTTACGCGAATAGCCTTGTTTGCTTTGAGCCAAGGTTCGACCTTGCCTTGGCTCACACTATTGTAACATTTCTTTTAATCTTATTTCATATCAATAAATTAATTAATCACTTCTAATTCCAAGTTATCTTAATTAACCGGTGATTACTCCCTGTCCCCGAAGGCGAATACCGCCATGCCCCGCGGGTGTCGTGCATTGTACTGCGCACGACACATAACTGAGTAGCCGAGTACGAGCATCGACGGAGGATAAGTGTACACTAGGTAAGTGCCCACATTGTACACAGGGAAGACGTCGTCGTGCGGAGCTTGAGGCTAGCTCGCACCACTCCAAGGACGGTTCTGACGATCGGTTAGCTGTCTGGTAAAACAGCTGATCGGTACACGGAGAATATTACCTGTGCATTGAGGATATGCACAGGACAATTAAGACCCTCCTGACGTACGAGAATAACCCTGTTACAATATATATATATATATTGGTGTGTGTATAATATTATGCTCCATAAAAAGTTTCTGCAATTGAAATTACTGAAATCAAACTAGCATCGGCAAGTATTTTATAGATATCAACAGAAATTTTTTATTTATTTATTAGAGTTTCACTTTCAGTAATTTTATTATTCATTATTAAATATTCCACGTTGAATTTGTGTATCTAGACAGTACTTTATATAAAACACCTTCAACGAATCAACATTCGCAAGAATGGTTTCCAATCACACTTTCAAAAATGTTATCTGTTAGAAATATCTTTAATTATTACTTACATCCTATTTCAAATTATATTTTGATTAAACTCCATAAAAAGTTTCTGCAATAGAAAATACTGAAATCAAAGCGGAATAATCGACAAGTAATTTAATTTAAATATTGATTTATTTGGTTTGCTTAAACTCTATAAAAAGTTTTTATTTCAGTAATTCAATTGCAGAAACTTTTTATAGAGCATAATATTATACACACACCAATATATATATATAAAGGGGAACTTTAGGCCCTATTTTTAGGGCGCAAAAACGCGAAATTCGTGCGTGGTTCTCCTTTAAATCTGGCCAAATATTTGACTAGAGATTGTGAAAGAGCACAAAATTCTACATTAGAATATGTGGAAGCAAAATGTAAAATGTCTATATCAATATGTATAACATATAAATATTCCGCCGCGGCCGTGTCTAAGATTGCAGGATTGGGGACTACCCTCCTGTACATATATAAATATATATCTCTCTATAATATATAAATATTTCGCCGCCGCCGCCGCCGCCGCCGTGTCTAAGAATTCAGAATTCAACATATATATATATGTTTTATATATATATGTCATATATATATATGTTATATATATATATGTTATATCTCTCTATAATATATAATAATATTTCGCCGCCGCCGCCGCCGCCGCCGTGTCTAAGAATTCAGAATTCAACATATATACATATATATGTTTTATATATATATGTCATATATATGTTATATATATATGTTATATATATATGTCATATATATATGTCATATATATATATATGTGTGTGCGTGTGTGTGCGTGTGCGTGTGCGTGTGTTGCGTGTGCTTGTGCGTGTGTGTGTGTGTGTGTGTGTGTGTGTGTGTGTGTGTGTGTGTGTGTGTGTGTGTGTGTGTGTGTGTGTGTGTGTGTGTGTGTGTGTGTGTGTGTGTGTGTGTGTGTGTGTGTGTGTGTGCGTGTGTGTGTGTGTGTGTGTGTGTGTGTGTGTGTGTGTGTGTGTGTGTGAGTGTGTGTGTGTGTGAGTGTGTGTGTGAGTGTGTGTGTGTGAACATACACTTTTCCAAATATCCATATGTGATATATACAATGGGTTAAAAATTAAATACATTAATTATTGCATTTTTAAGATAATTCATAACTTTTTACAGAACTGAAGGCCATAAAAATGCTACAGACTATTTGAAAGGTATTGCTCCAAGCTTTCTTTCAAACTTTTGGATAAAAAATCAATTGTAGCGCACTTACACTTTTTTTAAGTGGAATATTGGCATGTATTTTATATAACATTTACATTGAAATTAGAAATTCTAACCCAGAAGTATGTGTTTGTGTATGTGTGTGCGTGTGTGTGTGTACGTGTCATTTGTTTTTTCAAGAATAGATAATATATGTTTTTTTCCGTGCGCAAAAAAAAGTTGTGAATATAACTTGAAAGAATGTGTATTAGTTTACATATTCCTGATAAAACTCATAAAATAAAAACGGAACTAAAATTTAATGTAATGTTTTTAAAAATATGCACAATTTTACGAAGATAAAATAAATATTAATCAAGTATAACATACACTTTTTCAAATATCTATATGTGAAATATACAATAAATTAAAAATTAATATATTAATTATTGCATTTTTAAGATAATTCTATTATAAACAGTAATGGCAAAAGAAATTTCAAATTTTAACAGAGGCAATATAAAATAGGAATTCCATTTCAAAAATTTTTCGAAAATTATTATTTTAGTAATATTTAATTTAAATATTATTCAAATCAAAATTTAAAAATTGTATGGATATTTAAGTAAGTAGATTACGTATATATATATAAAACAATATTTTATATAAACAAGTATGTATTTATTAGAAACAAAAGGTTATTTAAGGAATGCCTTTGTTTATAATAATTAAAATAAATATATGGGCTCTGTAACTAAAGGGAAAAATAAATTGGATATAATTATGGATTAAAACGCAAATTTTGAAAGAGGGTGCAAATTATGAATTACGGGAGAAATGGAAGAAACAGGTTTTTATTTATATATCGCTAAAATGTTATAAATAATTCTTTAAAGCTAATACAAAAATTAATTTAATTAAGAAGAAAGTTTTATTACTCTTAAAGTACAAAATATTAATGACATATAGAACTCTTGGCGATGACTTAAATAAATTAATTTTAGGAGGTAAAGTTCTATTAAATCCGTTTCAAATAATCTAAAATTTTAATAGGTTTTTACTAAATACTACAATTAAATATATGGACTTTACTATTTTTGGTAAGTTAATTGTTCATTACCATATATATGGGCTATTTCACATCAGTGGTACGATGAAAATTTGAAATCACTCCTAATTTTGTAAACAGACTGGAAATATCTTCAAGAAGATAGAAAAAAAATTTTAGGTGTTAAAAATAATTTGCCCAAAAGTTATTCCACCATGAAAAATGGAAATTTTTCAATTTTTTAGAGAAATTATTATTTTCAAAGCTATTTATCTAAAAATCTATTGATTTTGTTAAAAATACATTATAAACAACTTTTGTTCAAAATAATCTTTAGAACTTATCTACTTGGTTTACAATTCCTAATTTTAAAATCTCGAAGAGATAGAACGCCCGGAAATATTGAATATCAAAAAAGGCGACCACGCCACGATCGATTTTGATCTAACACCGCTCAAAAGATCACATTTTTTGAACACATAAACACCAAATTTTTTTAAAAATTTAAATGGGAAATACCATGTTAATTTTTGTGAATTTTTTTTCTTTCTTTAAATTATCATAACTTTTTACAGAATTGAAGGCCCATAAAAAGCTACAGACTATTTGAAAGGTATTGCTCCAAGCTTTCTTTTAGACTTTTGGATAAAAAAATCAATTGCGGCGAACTTACACTTTTTTAAGTTGAATGTTGACATGTAGTTTATGTAACATTGACCTTAAGATTAGAAATTCTAACCCAGAAGGATAAATTCTACACATAATTAGCAACGAATGTTACATATAATGTTGTATAGTAAAAGTTGATAGATTTTGAGTTAAATAGCGATAAACCCAGCTGGTGTTGAAAAAAACTGGATAAAGTTCACTTTTTGAGGTTATAATAACTTTTGAGCTAATAAATTCCAGTACCTAAAAATTTTTTTCTGTATTCTGCAAAAAAATTGGCAAAGTGTACTCAAAATTTGGTGCATTTTAAAATTTTGATCGGACCACTTCACGTGGAATACCCCATATATATATTATATATATATTACACCTTTGGTGTAAGTTATGTCCTAAAATACGTGAAAATTAGTGATTTTGTGAGGTTTATGAGGCATAACTTACAACAGCGGTCTTGGCCAATAAGCTAACCCAAGCCATTCGAAAGCTCGCGAAAAATGTGAACTTTTGAGAGGTGTTAGATTAAAATCGATTATGGTGTGGTAGCCTTATTTGATATTCAATATGTCCGGGTGTTCTATCTCTTCGAGATTTTAAAATTAGGAAATGTAACCATGGTAGATAAGTTCTAAAGATTAATTTAAACAAAAGTTGTTTGTAATGTTTTTTCAAAAGAATCAACAGATTTTGAGATAAATGGCTTTTAAAATAGAAATTTTACTAAAAAATTGAAAAATTTCCACTTTTCATGGTCGAATAACTCTTAAGCAAATTATTTTTAACACTTAAATTTTTTTTGTATGTTCTGCAAGATGTTTCCAGCCTGTTCTCAAATTTTGGAGTGATTTGAAATTTTCATCGTACCACTTGACGTGAAATAGACCATATATATGTATATATATGTATGTATGTATGTATTATAATATACGTATTTTTTCCGTGCGCAAAAAAAAGTTGTGAACATAACTTGAAAGAATGTGTATTTGTCTACTCATCCTTGATAAAACTCATAAAATTTTTAAACGTATACTCAATAATATAATAACGGATCTAAAATGCAATGTAATGCTTTAAATACAGATGCAAAATTGTTTGAAGATTAAATAAATATTAATCAAGTATAACATACACTTTTCCAAATATCTATATGTGAAATATACAATAAGTTAAAAATTAAATATATTAATTATTGCATTTTTAAGATAACTCTATTATAAACAGTATAGGCAAAAGAAAATTCAAATTTTAACAGTGGCAATATAAAATACTAATTATATTTCAATATATTTTCAAAAACTATTAATTTAGGAGCATTTAATTTAAATATTTTTTTATTAATATTTCAAAATTGAATGGATATATAAGTGAGTAGATTATGTATATTTATATAGAAAACAATATTTTAAATAAACTAGTATGTATTTATTAGAAACAGAAGGTTTTCTAAGGAATGAATTTGATTATAATAATGAAGATAAATATATGGGCTCTGTAACTAAAGGAAAAAATAAATTGGATAAATTATGGATTAAAACACAAATTTTGAAAGAGGGTGCAAATTACGAATTACGGGAGAAATGGAAGAAACAGGTTTTTATTTATATGCCACTAAAATTATATAAATAGTTCTATAAAATTAATAAAAGATAATAAAAAAATTTATTTATTTAAGAAGAAAGTCTTATTACTCTAAAAGTACAAAATATTAATGCCATAGAACTTTTGGCGATGATCCTTTGTCATTAAAGAAATTAATTTAACGGGGTGCCATAGTCAATATTTATCCTCCCTACCTTACCGGCAATCGTGTTTATTAGTAATATATTTGTAAATAAAACAGTATGTGAAAAAATAAGAGAAGAGGCGCCTTCATTTATGAATCATCTAACTGTGTGCTGAATTTCAGATTAAAATTATATTGCGTTTTTGAGAAAAGTCTTACCAAAAATCTGAACCTAACCTCAACGAGGTGAAAATATTTGATATTTTTGGTAAGACTTTTCTCGAAAACGCAATAATATTTTAATCTAAAAATCAGCACACAGTTAGATTGTCAATAAACGAAGGCGCCTCTTCTCTTATTTTTTCACATACTGTTCTACTTTTTTATTAATTAATCATCAAAAATTGAGTATGGAACCCCCTTAAGGAGGTGAAGTTCTATTTAGATCCGTTTAAAATATTCCAAAATTTTCATAAGTAGTTACTAAATACTACAATTTAGTAAGTATATGCACTTTACTATTTTTGGTAAGTTAATTTTTCATTAACATTTATAATTATTAAAATATAAATTTAAGCTTTATAGGAATTCATATAGTTTAAAATTTACAGTTAACATTTAATGTCTTTATTTTTTTTATTACTATTATTCTGATTTCATTATACTAAATTTTGGTAAAAACTTTTATTTATAAATTATAATCGTATTTAAAAAAAAATTAAATTTTTGGTATAAAACCCAATGCATTATAACAGTACCTCCAAGGTGTTGTGTGAATCGGTTTAATTTCTAAGGTGTCCATGGTAGTGAAAAAGTAATATAATTTAAAACATTATTTAAAATAAATTTATTACGAAAAACCTTTTTCGAAATTAAACATAGGGGGTTGGCGCGCGAAGCGCGCTGGGGGGCGAAGCCCCCCTAGTATATATATATATATATATATATATATATATATATATATATATATAAATTCTCTCTCTCTCTCTAATGACAGATACACATACACACACACACGCGCACACACACACGCACACACACGCGCGCGCGCACACACACACACACACACACACACATACACACACACACACACACACACACACACACACACACACACACACGCACGCACAAGCACACGCAACACACGCACACGCACACGCACATACACGCGCACACATACACGCACACGCACACGCATAGACACGTACACGCACACGCACACGCATAGACACGTACACACACGCGCGCGCACACGCACGTGCTCACACACAGATGTATTTATATTTCTGTATTTCATATATATAGAATCCTGAAATCTTAGACACGACGAGGAGACGGCGTCCGCGAAATATTTAAAATCAGTAACATTTAAATTTGGTGTAATTTTCGGATATCAAAGTGTCCTTAATTAATAAATTTTGAAAAACTTTTAAATTGTAATTCACATTTTATATTACATTTTATATTATACATGATTAATATTTATTTTATCTACAAACAATTTAAAGCATTATATTGAATTTTAGATCCGTTTTTATTACTTGGTACAAATTTATAAATTTTATGAGTTTTATCAGCAATGAGTAAACTGACACACATTCTTTCAAGTTATATTCACAATTTTTCTTGCGCACGGAAAATTGAAAAAATATAAATTTGAATATATACATATATATATATATATATATATTACATAAATATTCCGTCGCTGCCGAGTATAAGATTTCAGGATTGGAGGCAACCCTTTGCATATATAAATTCTCTCTCTCTCTCTATTGAAATATACACGCCCACACACACACACACACACACACACACACACACACAGATATATGTATATTTTTATATTATATATAGATCTCTGAAATCTTAGACACGACGGCGGCGGCGATATATTTATATAATATATATATATGGGTGGTTCTCTGTAACATCGAAGATGAAAAAAATAAATATTGCTATAACTGTGGGAATATGTTTTAGAGGTATCCAGTAGGTCTCCTGAATTTTTTCAGATTTTTTCTGGGCCATTATTTTAAGTTACAGAGAGTCAAAGTTGACATTTTAGCACTTTTTTGCATTTTATGCCCATTTTCATGAATTTGTAGCTCCCAGGAGATGCATTTTTCACTAAAAACATAAATATGACCTTTTTTGTAAAATTTTCTGAACTTTTCATTAAAAATACTTTTAAAAACATAAATGTATGCTGTCACACTCTTGTAAGCCATTTAAACCTTAAATAGTGAAAATCAGCAATTCTGCTCCGGACTCTGGTAACCTAATACTGTCTAAAAGATGTCTTTTTATAGTCAGAAACTGCCTAAAAATTTCCAGAGTGGGTCTAAATCATTATGATCACTTATGGTCAAAATATCCGGGAAAAGTGCCCGAAATATTAATATAAATGCATATTTGTTGCCTTATAACGATGAATCTATTAGCATGATCATTGCAAAAAAATTTATGCACTTACCTTGGAATGGTAGAAAAGTATCTCCACTTGTTTCAGTATCCATCTAATCCCCTGTAAGCTGCTAAAAATACAAATATTATTATAAAATTATAAAAAATTATTTTTTAAACATTTATAATGCTGGATTTTTAGTTTTACATCCCTTACAAGAATTATAATACTAATCTGAAGGATTACTATAAAAGTATCAACATTATTAAAAATATATCAACTATATTATCGACGAAGCATTACCAATAATTATTATTATCCCCTCTATGAAAACGTTTCTCCTAATCTTTGACATGATTGGTGGGAGCAGTTAAACGATCGCGCTCTCTGATTCGCGGGAGCATTGACGGATGGGAACATTGACGGTGATCCCATCGTAACTAGATCTCGAAACAAAATCTACCGGTCCATACTGAATAAAATATGGTACTGTATAATCCACAAAAAATAAAATCAAAATATCTTTTGTCTACATTTATATTTTCTACTTGTAATTTTTTTAGTTGCATATTGTGAACCAACATAAATTCTGCGTATTATGTTTTATTACAGTTAAAATTATTTTTAACTAACAAACCCGTTTTTTGGCATTTTTTAGTGCTTATATAACTTCGGTCTACCTCAATATTTTTGTACCAAAATTTGGGTGAAACTCAGTTATTATATATAGAAAAAGATCCCGTAATTGGATATTTCATTGTTGTAGATATATTAACTTCTGACAGTATTCATTTTTTGCACTCTTGCGTATATAAGATAGCTTGCGTATAATCTCAATAGACTTCTCAGTGACTCCAGTATAATGGATATAAATTAATGATTGTTTAAACATGGTGAAATTTACTATAACTCCAGTGATTCGAAATAAATATTACAATATTATATTACTCGAGTAACTGAGAAGTCCATTCAGATTATATGCAAGCTATCATATGTGATGAATTGTTATCAATTGGTTTGTTTTAGTTTTATTTATTTGTCAGAGAGTCTCTCGAGAGCATATTTTCATGTAGAAAGATAGACATTTTACATATATAAGATAGCTTGTGTATAATCTCAATGTACTTCCCAGTGACTCCAATATAGTGGATATAAATTAACGATTGTTTAAACATGGTGAAATTCACTACAACTCCAGTGATTGGAAATAAATAGTACAATATTATATTACTCGAGTAACTGAGATGTCCATTCAGATTATATTAGTTTATACTTTTCAATAGAGCAATAGTTCACTTTCTTCTTTCTTTAAAGGACATTTTATACTTTTTACCCTATTGTAAAATGTAATTTTTATATTTTGCACTGTTTAAATAGTAATTTTAGTTGTTTAGTCGTTTAAAAGGTGTAGTTTTGGGATTTTTAATGTTACTTCAAGAGTAGTAAAGTCAACAAATCACTCATTTAAGGTTATAACGGTAAACGAGTTACCGATCAGGTAATAAACGAAAAAGAAGATATACAGCACGGCGCGCGCAATTCGCCCAAAGGAGTGAGAGAGAAAGAGATATTGACGGGAAGATCACGCGCTTTAACGTATTTATCGTTTCCGCCGTTTCAACGTATTTTGAGCGGTGTCTCGTGAATACAAAGATGAGTGGTGCACCACGTTGGACCCGCGTGTCCCGTTGATAGTTTCCCGATTTACCTGGTACGGTCCAGGAGAGGAGGTGTTCCTCTTTTTCCCCCCTCTCGTGACAAATCCCGCCCGGGTAGACAGATCGGTGGTTCGCGGGAGCCACTTCACGAGAGAAGGCGCGCATGACGTAGGCAGCTTCTACGTCAGAGCTCCCTACGTCAGAGATACATACGTCACACGGCGTGACGTATAGCCATCAGGTTAAGCAGCCGATCATTCCCGGATCGGTTGCTGATTTCTCGATCATTAACAAGTCTTAGCGATTTGTTTTCGCGCTGACCTCGTTAATTGTTAATTTATTATTTCGTGATTGTTTATTTTATAAATTGACTCTGCGAGACGATCTTTCTCGCCGATTAAGATAATATATCGATTGTTGATAACATTTTGCCGGTCACCGCTCTCCGACGTTTATCCTAGTTGGCAATTTTGGGCATAGGGCCAAAACACGCGGTATCAAAGTCAAACGAGGTGTTTGACGTTGTTAACGGCATTGTAAAGTGATTCCCGGCCGCATCGTGGGACTGTACTTTTAAGGTTGGTAAGTTGGGACAGATCGGGCCTGACCTTACATTCCCCAGTACCCACCCCGTTACAAGGTTCAGTTTTTACTCTTTGGGGTTAAGAGTGTGTGATGCAACTTTTTTAATTTGACTGAATTTTCCTGAACGAAATGTCAGGTCCAAATTACACGAATCTACATATTGCAACATAAATATTGTAATTAATATATTAAATTAAAAACCTAAAAAAATTCATACAGGTAGTTTAAAACAAAAGCAAGGGCATAGCCTTTTGATTTTTTAAGAAATAATAATTTTCTTAATAATAATTGAGTAAACAATTTTTAGTCGCTAATTATTAGTAAATAAGTCATAAATTTTCAACGCAAACATTGTAATTCAGTCTCTGTTCGACTGTTGTCACGATCGGACGTCTTTCGAAGCTCGCTTACAATAATAACAGTAAACACGAAATTTACGAGTTCCTTATCTTGTGCGTATAAGTGAAGCATATTAACAAGTGAACAGTGACCACTCAGTCCTTAAGAGGTGCACCCCGGTGCCCTTCTTAAAGAAACCTACGATGACTTCTGATAACAGAGCTCATCCTGAAAACCAACAAGTAAACGCCCCCAATGTTACCAAGAACGCTACACTAAGCTATGCAGACGTTACTCAGACTGATCAATTTCCCAAACGGGATCAAGCCAGGGTTGCCAGATGGCGATTTTTTCTCTTTGTTGCTCTTGCTTAATAAACATCAATATACCTAAGAGAGAAAAGGAAAAAATATCGCCATCTGGTCACTCTGGATCAAGCTATAATAATTGAAGGTAAAGATGGAATACAGCTTAAGGAATATATCTGTGCAATTGGAAATATTGTTAGTCCTTTCAATGTTAAATTTGCCTCAAGAATTTCAAATGGAAGAGTGTGTATATTTCTCACTAACAAAGAAATGGCTGAAAACCTTGTGAGTAACCACCCATATATTAACATCGGTACATCTATTCTCCCGACCCGCCTCTTGATAACTAGAAATAAAAGAATAATTATATCTAATGCATGTCCGTCAATTCCACATTCCTACATTGAAAATTACATCGATAAACTAGATATACTCCGCACATCGCCCATCTCCTTCTTAAAAGTCGGTGTCTCCGAAAACGGATATAATGTCAAGAGCTCGCGTCGGCAAATGTATATACACCCAGATCATCTCGGAAAAATTCCAGACTCTTTCCAATTAACCTACGATGACACACATTTTCGACTTTACCTTACTACTGACTCACTGAAATGCTTTATTTGTAAACAAAGCGGACATGTAATCAAAAACTGTCCTCAATATAACCAGGAAAATTCCACACAAATTGTAAATGAAACGATAGTTGATAGTAATGTAGTATATACCCAATCTCCATCGACAATCATCGAAACAAATAAAGATACTCAAGCGACAATAAATACCGACGATAATACAAAGACGAATCTCAAAAGAACGAGATCTACAACATCATATGAATCCTCTTCATTATCTGAAAACATCACGGTCAACCAAAACCAAAGTAAACAAGAACCACTCCAAACACCAATACATAAAAGCAATAGGAAAAATATAAATAAAAAACAAAAACCTGATGTAAGTAATAAAACTCTAGACGAGCTACTGGAACCACTCAAAGATATTTTAAATGAACCTAACAAACTTCTTAACATTACTCAACTAAAAAGTCTACTTGAAAATACCCATGGCGTTTCTCAACCCCAATTAATCGCTCTACAGTATAATACTAACCTTAACGAAATAATTACATTTATGTCAGACCTATATCCCTTCTTAACTGAAAGAAATATAAAAAGCAGATTTACAAGATTAATAAATAAATTAAAAAAATTCTGCCTTAACGAAGACACAACCACATCGAATCAATCAGAATCTTCTGAAGAAGAAACCAATTAAAATAAATCTAACAAAATGGAATATAAAATATGTCAATGGAATATAAATGGGCTCTTAGCCCATTTGGAACATTTGCAAAAATTAATCAGATATTATATGTATCCAGGAAACTAACTTCAAAAAGTCTACTCACATTAAATTAAATGACTACGAAGTGCTACACAAAAATAGATCTGACAGTTTAATATCGAGTGGGGGAGTGGCTATCTATATAAAAAATCGCCTCAATTTTGTTGAACTTAAATTAAACTCTAACTTAGAAACAATTGCATCTCTAATAACTATTAATTCTAAAAATATAACTATTTGCAATACTTATATACCAAATAGTTATAAATTCGACAATTGCGAAATCACAAATTTAATAAACCAACTCCCAAAACCATTCATTTTGATGGGGGGCCTAAACAGCCACAATACCTTATGGGGGTCTTGCAAAACAGATTCGAGAGGCAAAATAATAGAAAACATTATTCTCAATAATAATATATCCCTTCTTAACAACAATGAACCAACTCATTTTAATATATCAAATGGGACATTTAGTGCTATTGACCTTGCTCTATGCAGTACAGCAATAACCAACGAACTAACATGGGAAGTTCTCCCTGACTTATATAGTAGTGATCACTTTCCCATATTCATTAAAATACAAAAAGAAGAGCAAGAAATACCAATATATACAAGAAGATGGAAATTCAAAAAAGCTAGTTGGTCCTTATATCAAGAAACTATAAATAACCAGATTAACATCCTAAAAGATCCAATCAATCCCTAAAACTTCACAAAACCTCGAAAGGAAATACGTCCCATGGTGGTCTGAAGAGTGCAGTAAATCTATCAAAGAGAAAAAAAAAGCGTTCAACAAATTCAAAAAACAACCGACCGAAGACAACAAAATAATATTTAAACTAAAGCGAGCAATGTCAAGACGAATTTTAAAAAAAGTAAACGAGAGGCTTGGATCGACTTTATATCTACCCTAAAAAACAACTTACCAAACGACTTAATGTGGAAGAAAATAAACTTGTTCACTGGTAAAAAAAAGTTGAATACTATCACTACAATAAATACAGATAATAACCAAATTATTTGTAACTCTAAAGAAATAGCCAACAGTCTTGCAGTTTCATTTTCTAAAAACTCCAGTGACTCGAACTTTGACCCTGACTTTCTATCATTTAAAATAAAATCTGAAGAAGATAACCTCATACTAGATAACCCCACCTCAAATGAAGATGCCATCAACCTAAACAACAAAATCTCATATAAGGAACTCATAACAACACTTAACCTATGCCATAACTCCAGTCCCGGACCTGACGAAATTCCCAACATCTTTATAAAAAACTTACCTGAAAAAGCACTACATTATCTACTTAAGATGTTCAATTTTATATGGACAAACAACGTGTTCCCTAGTAGTTGGCTAGAAGCTATAATCATACCCATTCATAAACCTGGGAAAGATAAATTAAATACCGGTAGTTATAGACCTATAGCTCTTACCTGTTGTATTTGTAAGCTTCTTGAAAAAATCATTAACAAAAGACTCCGATGGTTTTTAGAGAAAAACCAAATTATTTCGGACTGTCAGCATGGTTTTAGACAATATCGATCTACTTATGACTGTTTATTAAGGTTGGAATCCAGCATCCGTGAAGCACTAAACAATAAACATCATTTAGCCTTAGTGTGCATCGAAATGGAAAAAGCCTACGACATGGTATGGAAAAGGCGAGTAATAGAATTACTAATTAAACACGAAATCTGTGGGAACATGATCAAATTTATTAACAATTTTTTAAATAATCGATATATTAAAGTTCGAGTCAACAACGAACTTTCGGATAGATACGAAATCAAGAATGGGGTGCCGCAGGGGTCTGTTCTCAGTGTCACACTGTTTTTGATCGCAATAAATGATATAACCAAGGAAATTGATGCTCCAGCTAAATGTACTTTATTTGCAGACGACCTCTCCTTCTTTGTATCAGGCAAAAATCCCGATACAACAAGATCAATCCTTCAAAATTCATTAAACAAACTAGAAATGCTTACAAAAAAAAACCGGCTTCAAAACTTCACAAACTAAATCAACAGTAACCATTTTTTCTAAATCCAAAATAGACTCGTCAACTTTTGATCTTTACCTCACCAACTATAGACTGACCATTACCAACACTGTTAAAATTCTTGGACTGACATTCGACTCGAAATTAAAATGGATCCACCATCTCAAAAATATTAAACAAGACTGTATAAAAATACTCAACGTATTAAAAATATTAACATCAAAAAACTGGGGCAGCGAATTTAACGTGTTAATAAAAACATATAAAGCACTTATAAGATCAAAAATAGACTACGGATTAATTGTATACAATTCAGCATCCGAAAACACTATGAAAATACTGGACCCAATTCAAAACACCGATGCTCGAATTGCCACAGGAGCCTTTCGAACCAGCCCTGTTAGAGCATTACTCAGTGAAGCCAATCTCATCCCACTGAAAAGTCGAAGATGTCAATTAACCTTATCCTATGCTTCATCTATCGCATCAACTCCAACAAACCCTACATACCAATTCTCCTTCAATACAGAAAAAACAAGATACTTCAATAATAATAGTAAACTCAAACCTTTCTATGTAAGAATTGACCAATACCTTAAAGAATTAAACACTTGTTGGAATAAAGTTCTAGAGAGAAAGCAATATATTTCTCCTCCATGGCAATTAAAAACACCAAACATAATAGACGATCTATTTAGTAAAAAAGACAACACAAACTCAAACGAAACAAAAAGTATCTTCTCCAACTACAAACAATCCTTATCTAATCACACCTTAATCTACACAGACGGATCAAAAATGAAAAACAAAACTGGATGTGCAACTATTATATCAAACCAAACCAAATTATTTAAAATGCCAGATGAAGCCACAATTTACTTTGCAGAAGCCTACGCAATATACCAAGCAATACAATATATAAAGACATCAGAAAATAACAAATTCTCGATATTTACAGACTCAATGAGCACCTTAAACGCTCTAAAAAATTTAAACAATAAGAACCCTCTAATTAGAGAAATAATACAAGATCTCAAAAGCCTTGGTAACACCAAACAAATAAACCTTATCTGGATACCGTCCCATTCAGGAATCATCGAACACGACAAAGCTGATCTTAAGGCAAAAGAAGCTGCAAAACTACCTATGCAGCCTATACAAATACCAATCTTTCACGAAGAACTTAAAAAACATCTCCTCATCAAATCAAATGAAAAAATCAACGATGAATGGAAAAGTGGGAAAAATTTAAGGATCCACACAATTAAGTCCAACTATTTTGATGATAATAAAATTAAAAAATTAGATAGAAAAAATCAAGTAACCATTACGAGACTACGAATCGGTCACACTAACCTGACACACTGCCACCTCATCACGAAGACTGAACCAGCTAAATGCACCTATTGTAACACTTTACTTACTATAGATCACATTTTCGTTAAATGCCCTCAATACATAAACAACAGAACTAAATTCAAGATAGCTTCTCCAATCGAAAACATTCTCAATGAAGCAACCAGGTTCAAAGATATCATCTCCTTTCTAGAAGAAATAAAGTTACTTCAGCTAATATAAGAATTTGAGAAGATAAACAATGTTATTATACTACTTAATTGTTGTAATGTAATTGTTAAATGTAATAATATAAATCATGTAAATTGTAACACTGTGGTCACTAATAACCTACATAGGTGGATGTGACCTTTATAAACAATAAATAAAAAAAAAAAAAAAACATTGTAATTTTAAATAATCAATTTAAAATTCTGTAAAATTCTGGGTATATTGCAAAAACATTCAGACTAAGACATTCATTGCTAAGACATTTTGAAGTTTTAATAATCACAAAATATAAATTAAAAAGAGATGGATTTCATTAAACAATAGATAATGTAAAAAAATTTTTTTAATAGTATATAAGAACAATACAAAAAAAAATATCTCACTTCTGCGCTGAAGCGTACAAATTTTTTAAGCGATTTTACAATGCAACGGTTTTTGTTATTGGCATTGAAAAAATTTTGCTTCCACATACTCTAATGTAGAATTTTGTGTTTTTTCAGAAACCCTGGTCAAATATTTGGCCATATTTAAAGGAGAAATGACAAAACCAATTTAAATACTACAAAAAACACCAACATTAATTAAAAAGAAACTTTTACTCCATTGTTTTTCAGAATGTTATTGCAAATATAATCTATGCTCAAAATATGAAGAAAGGTGAAGAGAATAGTTGCTGTTTAAATCTGTATTTTTTGAATAATACACGTTTTTTCAAATTATTGTTAATTTATCGAACAAGTAACCTTGAATCATCAAAATAACTTATATATTATTATAGCTTCTTTGATAAACATAAATGTCTTACCATATAGTTTATGCATGGCGGGACCCGCGTAAAAATGTAAAACTTAATATCAACTTGATATAAAATTTATGTTTGGCAAAAGTTGATATCAACATATATATGCAATGAGACTATCCCAAACTTGGAAAACTATTAATTAAACATTTGTATAAAGTTCAGATAAACTTGAAATAATCTCTTAAATAAGTGTAAAAATATTATTCTTGAACGGGTAAAATTTTATTAATAAATAAAAAAAAAAATTTATTCCCAGATTCGAACCTCCGATCTTTTACTTCGTAGTCTCTCGCTCTACCAACTGAGATATTTTATTGTTTATATTTAATAAGTTACATTCAGGTTATAAACTTAGAAGCACGTTTCATTTGTTCTGTATAACCAAAATCCTTATTATATTAAAGTGATAAAGTCGTCTCGTGTTCTTCCACGTTTTACCTTCCACCCCCTAAAAAATACCTTCCAAAGTATTTTTTTTTGTAATAAATTAGTAGTGTGGACCTAATGGAACAATTTGGTAACTTTGTTTAATGATAATGTATTAAAATTGTTGATATATGGGGCAAAAACAAGAAATTCTGTTGTCCGTCCGTCCGGTGTCCGTCCGTCCAGTGTCCGTCCGTCCGGTATCTGAATTTCTATTTTTGCTTTCAGTTTTTTTTTTAATTTAGCGTAATTTAGGGAATTTATTATTTTTTTATTATGCGTGGATGCTATTGGGAGTAACGGATGGAAGGTAAAGGGGTGAGGGTGGAAGGGTGAAGGTGCATTGGAAAAGGGTAATTTAAATTTTATTTGATTTTTGTTGTGTGTGAGCATGAGTATACGTGTTTGCGTGTGCGTGTGCGTGCATGCGTATGCGTGTATGTGTGCATGTGCGCGTATGTGTTTGTTATTATTAAAGTGCTTATTAAGCAAAATGACGTCATCAATATCCGACTATTGTTATTTGATTGTATCTTTGAAGACTTCTATATTATTTTATTATTGCGTTATTTTTATTTCGAAAGGGTATTCTGCGTTTTTTCCACATTTTCTCATCATCCCCTATTTTAAGGGTGGGAATTAAGGGTGAAGTGTTAAAAAGTGAAAAATATTGAAAATAATTTATGGGGGGTTTTCGTCGATGCTGAATAAGAATATGACCACTATCTTTATCAGCAACCCCTGCTTTAAGGGTGGTAACAGGGTGAAGTGTTACAAAATAAAAAAATTGAAAATCATTTGTAGGAGATTTTTGACAACGCTGAAAAGTATATGAATACTATTTTAATCAGCAACCCCTATTTTAAGGGTGCAAATTAAGGGTGAAGTATTAAAAAATGAAAATATCGAAAAAATATCATTTATGGGGGGTTTTCGTCGACGCCGAATAAGAATATGATTACTGTTTTATCAGCAACCCCTACTTTTAGGGTGGAAATTAAGAGTGAACAGCTATAAAGTGAAAAATATTGAAAATCATATATGCGGGGTTTTCGTCAACGCTGAATAAGAAATATGAATACAATTTTTATCACCTATTTTAACCCCTACTTATTATTTATTTTAACCCCTACTTTAAGGGTGCTAATTGAGGGTGCAGTGTTAAAAAATGAAAACTATTGAAAATCGTTTGTGGGGGATATTAATATTAATGTTAATAAAATAATTATGTAAAATAGTATATATATATATATATGGGCTATTTCACGTCAAGTGGTACGATGAAAATTTTAAATCGCTCCAAAATTTGAGAAAAGGCTGGAAATATCTTCTACAAGATAGAAAAAAAATTTTAGGTGTTAAAAATAATTTGCCTGAGAGTTATTCCACCATAAAAATGGAAATTTTAAAAATACATGAAAATTAGTGATTTTATGAGGTTTATGAGGCATAACTTACACCAGCGATCTTGGCCAATAATCTAACCACCGCCATTCGAAAGCTCTCGAAAAATGTGATCTTTTGAGCGGTGTTAGATCAAAATCGATTGTGGCGTGGTCGCCTTTTATGATATTCAATATTTCCAGGTGTTCTATCTCTTCAAGATTTTAAAATTAAGTATTGTAACCAGGGTAGATAAGTTCTAAAGATTAATTTAAACAAAAGTTGTTTGTAATGTTTTTGTAAAAAAATCAATAGATTTTGAGATAAATTGCTTTGAAAATAGCAATTTTTCTAAAAAATTGAAAAATATCCATTTTTCTTGGTGGAATAACTCTTAGGCAAATTATTTTTAACACCTAAAATTTTTTTTCTATCTTGTAGAAGATATTTCCAGCCTTTTCTCAAATTTTGGAGCGATTTAAAATTTTCATCGTACCACTTCACGTGAATTAGCCCATATATATATATATAAATATTTCGCCGCCGCCGTGTCTAAGAATTCAGGATTCAACATATATATATGTTATATATTTATATATGTTTTATATATATGTGTGTGTGTGTGTGTGTGTGTGTGTTATGCCCTAAAATACATGAAAATTAGTGATTTTATGATGTTTAAGAGGCATAATTTAAAACAGCGGTCTTGGCCAATAAATTAACCACCGCCATTCGAAAGCTCACGAAAAATGTGATCTTTTAAGCGGTGTTAGATCAAAATCGATTGTGGCGTGATCGCCTTTTTGATATTCAATATTTCCGGGCGTTCTATCTCTTCGAGATTTTAAAATTAAGAATTGTAACCCAGGTAGACAAGTTCTAAAGTTTATTTTGAACAAAAGTTGTTTATAATGTTTTTTTCAAAAAAATTAATAGATTTTGAGATAAATGGCTTTGAAAATAGAAATTTTTCTAAAAAATTGAAAAATTTCCATTTTTCATGGTGGAATAACTTAGGCAAATTATTTTTAACACCCAAAATTTTTTTTTATCTTCTGGAAGATATTTCCAGCCTGTTTTCAAATTTTGGAGCAATTTAAAATTTTCATCGAACCACTTGACGTGAAATAGCCCATATGTATATATATATATATATATATATATACATACACATACGCAAATACATATATAGATATATGTCGTTTCTATTCTGCAGATTTCGTATTATTATTGACCAAGCAAAAAAAGACAATTATTGCATTTATTTAAAAAAATATGTAATTTAATGCAACACCCAAATACAGAAGCACTATAATAAAATAATAAGTAATTCAACGAAGTTCCAGGTCAATACGATAAAGACACCCTAAAAAATTTCTGCACCGAAAATTACGATTATCTCTGATAAATTGAGTTTGTGTCTCCATTAAAATACAGTATAGCAATTTTTACTGAACATTATAGGAATATTTAATTATACATTTCTCTCCGTGTACAGTATAGAATTAAATTTATATTAAAAAAAGCTTCTCACTTATTTAAAAATAGAAGTAGTATATTTATATTTAGGTACTTATTAATAATAATAAACCTACAACATCTTTACGATATTGTCTACGTTTTCGATAGTCATCTTTCTCTCTACTGCAACTGCATTTAAACAACTATCGTAGGCCATTTTCTCCGCAGCTAATCCAACTTCGTTTTCATGAGTCTTGTACGAATTCCAATTGTACTGTGGAATATTTATTCCAGAAAAAAATTTATTTATGTGTGATTGTCCCATTCCAGCATTCAAGCCGCCTGTGATAATAAATATTTTTGCACAGTATTAATGTTTAAGCATTCACAGTTTTTTTAACTTGGAAATAGTAATTATTGTATACACCTACTACAGCTTTTGTATTTATATCGTAATGCATACTGTGTCCAGCAATTTTGTGCTGTTTATCGGTATGTACCGTACATATTATTTGACATGATCGACATTTTACAAAAAAAATTGAAGCTAAACCAATCCTGTTTTCTTTAACACAGTCTAACAAAGACAAAATTGAATTACATTTCCAACAAAATAACTGTTTTGCCAATGTTTCAGGATGAATTATTCTGCGGCCTTCAATAGTAAAATTTGTTTTTACTGATGGGATAGCTTCGAGGTTATTTTTTTGCAGTATTTTAATATTTTTCCCGATTTCAACCCCAATAGAGTTGCACAGACAAAACTTCTTTAAAACTTGCTACACAATTTTTTAAAACAACTTATGTTAAACTTGCTAACAAGACATTACATAATAGTGACGTGTACCCAAATTTTATGTAAAATTGTTAAAAAGTTGCAACAACTAATTGCTATAAATTTGCTAACGAATAAGGACGCAGACTTAGATTAATTTGTTATTTAACTTTGCTAATTAATAATAATTACTTGCATAATCTGAGAAATTCTTTTTCAGCAAATTGGTAGCAAATTTAAATCAGTAAATGCTTACATAGTGCAGTATATTGCAACAAGATTGGATGATAATTTGTTGCTATGTTGCTATCATGAAAATAATAATTTCAATGTATTTTTTATCAATCTCAAAATCGGTCAAGACGTAGGTCACATCAACGGCAATCAAACGCAAGTCTGCATCTCGATCGTCGTCAACGATTTCCTTTTCAACGTCATTCCCATATTATAAATCATCTTTTAGATCTTCATCCAGATCTCCAACTGATTACATCTCGCCTAGAGTTAAAAAATCAACTATAAATCAAATTGTTAAGAATGAAGTTTCATTCAAAAAGTTTATACCATGAATGAAAATTCTCTAAAGTATCTTTATATATATATATATATATATATATATATATATATATATATATATATATTATATATATATATTATATCTTTATTAAAAGTTTAAAAGTTTCAAGATTCGTTTGTAATTTTAAGATGTTTATTAAACAAATAAAAAATTGTTTAAACAAATAAGGATACAAAATAGTAGATGTAATTATTAAAAAAAATTCTATTACAGGTTGTTTAAAAACTTTGAAATTATATTACTATTAAAAATATTGTTAATAAAAATGTGAAACCTAAAGCGCTTTAATTAAGCTTTAAAATGTACGTTGTTTTATATTTCGATGTAAAACTGTTTTTATAAATACATTTCATTACAAATTTAATTTATGTTTGTTTTATTGAGAGTATCCATTATTTTTTTCACTTATTTTTGTTATTTTTCAAACTGTTAGTCTCATTTTTATAAACGATGGAGCTACATTTCCTGAATTTCTTTAAATATTTAACTAAAATATAAATAAAACTTGTATTATTTTACTGTAAAACATTTTTGATATTATAAAATACTTTATTGGAAAGTTGCACAAAAATAATATAAGTATTTGCTATTATATTTACTTAAAATATTATTTCAACAAAATAAAAGCATATTTATAGCAATACTTGCTATTTAAAAAGTAATAATTTTATGCAACAATTGACTTTAATTTTATATAAATTTGCAATCACTATTTTCATGTAAATGATTTGAAGCAAATTTATAATAAATAAGGACTTACATTGACGCAAATTTTGGATAAGCAGGTACAAATTGTTTTTTGGAAAGTTGCTGTCAATTTGCAATCATATGTCTATTGGGGAACTTGCTTACACCTTTGTTGACTAGTTGGGTACCGAGGGTACTCCCTTAAGTATATATATCAGGTCATAATAAATAATAATTAATACTTATCAAATTAAGTTTTCAATTGTTATAATCTAAATATATACTACAATTCATATATACGTTAAAACAGTATACGTAAAATATTAATTTTGAATTTTTTAATAAAGTACCGAAAACCGATTATATATTTATACGATTCAAAAAATGTTCAAAAAGAATTCTTATATTAACTTTGTGACATCCCAAATTTGATATACAAAATTTCAAGCTTTTATTTCAGCGAAATAGCATAAAAAAGCAATGCTACATAAGCTAATACTGTCGATTAGCTAATGTAGACATATCGGATCATCTCTCATAAGAGACTAACAAGGGAAGTACATGACCTCCGGGAAACGGATCTCATCCTAACTTTGGTATGTCTTTTATAATATAAAAATATGAAGAAAGCCAAGTTATCTCTTGCCAATGGCCACTTTTACGGAAGTTATTCGACTTCCAATAATAATAGCAGTAAAAATTACTTCCAATTCGGTCGCTTGCAACTCGGAAACAAATAAAGATAAACAATCAATCCAGAAACCACAAGAAAGTTAAGTTCAAGTAGATATGGTTTGAAAAAAAAGAAGCTCAAATTGCTTAATTTGAAGCAAAGTTATGAAGAAAATAAGAAATTGAAGATTATTAGGCCAAAAGAAACAATAAATTTTTCATATTAAATTTTGGCCTAATAATCTTTAATTTCTTATTTTCTTCATAACTTTGCTTCAAATTAAGCAATTTGAGCTTCTTTTTTTTCGAACCATATCTACTTGAACTCAACTTTCTTCTGGTTTTATTCGATTGTTTATCTTTATTTGTTTTCGAGTTATAAGCGACCGAATTGGAAGTAATTTTTACTGCTATTATTATTGGATGTCGAATAACTTCCGTAAAAGTGGCCATTGGCAAGAGATAACTTGGCTTTCTTTATATTTTTATATTATAAAAGACATACCAAAGTTAGGATGAAATCCGTTTCCCGGAGGTCATGTACTTCCCTTGTAAGATAGTCAAGCGGTAGAGTATCTGACTGATACGCGCTACGACGGGGTTCGATTCCCGGTTAGGGAAGATTTTTTTATTTTCACTTTTAATGTTTAAATAATTAATTTAAACATTGAAAAGTGGAAAATTGTAAAATTTATAATTTTATTATTTTTTTTACATATTTGCCATTTTTGGTCAAAATATCAATGCGATACAACCAAAAATGACAAAGTTATCAATAATTAATGGTTTAAACAATTTCCATTAATTAATTAAATCAAGTTAAATATTTTAGTTGTAAGTAAACTAAAATACAACATTCAAAATTATTATTTATTATAATTTACAATGAAAATTGGTATTAAACCAATTTTCAATAAAACTGTAAGTTTTACAATAATATAGCAATAGCGTAACTATATCTATACATAAATAATGCATCTTGTAAAACATAACACTACGAGTATTATATTCAAACAATATAATAATTAATACATTTATTATCTAATATAAGAAAATATAGACGAACAGCCAGAGTACGACGTCATGAGATAATACACAAACATATCGATGCGTGTGCTTGATATGCCGATGGTGGGAGACTTAGATCCTGAGTAGAGAGTTCCCCCACCACTGCCAAGACTTGACAAAACCAACGGCTCTCGCTGCCTCAGCAGCATTTTCGTCGAGGACGACGAGCCTTTCAAGCGGCCTCTCCGCTCTGGTCGAGTCTCGCGTAAACAGACTCTTGTAATATAAAAGTTAGTTCGATTATAAAGGCATGTTAGGGTGTTCTTCCAACATCCTACATGAATATAAAATAAATTCTTTTTATTCGATTATGATAATTGATATTTTTTTATTATATTACCAAACGACCCCAATAAGGCAACCCTTTATTAGGTCTTAAGAATCTCAATGGCTTTCTTAAGGTGACGCGTGATGGGAGAATTTGTTTTCTCTCAGACCTACGTCGCTGAATGCAATTGGAGATTTTTAGACCTAGATTGTGAACACTTTTCAATTCGTAAAGTAACGCGGGATAAGAGAATTTGTTTTCTCTTTGAACTACGTTACTGAATTAAAGTGGTATCACAATCGTAAGGGGTTTCCAGTAATATATTAACTCGACGAATCAATGCTCATTCATCGATTTGTTATTGGATGGGATAATATCTCTACCCTATATGGATCGATGGATTAAATAAGACAGAAACTCAAAAAGAGGAAATTCTATCTTATTTTTTATTATGTGAATAAACTGGACCGTCACAACTTATTATTTTTAATTATTTTATAATTGTTGGAATTGCGATCGGCCCTTCTGTCGATTTCCCCTCCACTATCTTAAGACAATAGAAGAGCACGGTGTCCGTCGGAGGACATACTCTCTGCTCGGCTACCGATCCGTACAGATCTTACACACGGTGCACCCGCGAATTGCTTATTTACAGTTTATATTTTATATATCAATAAAATAACTAAGAAGTGAAGTGTAAACCAGAGACGAGTTTTATTGCTGCCACCACCCAATAATCCATCAGGTTATCGGCCCACCACCGCTTCCATTTGCGCGGGGAATTCAGAGAAGGTTCTTCTTTTAGGTAAGAGACGTGCATAACCAGGATATCAGAAGAAGGAGAGAAGGCGACTAGCAGCATCACCAAGGGTATGTGAAAATTCTTAATAAAGTGAAGCGAAAATCGATTTGATAGCAACGCGGTGATTTGTGTTTAAAACGATATCATTGTGCGATGTGATCTTAGACTAACATGTTATGCAAATTCACCGGCCGGTATTCATGGTTTATTAATTTTATTAATTTATTTATTAATCTATTATTAATCTTGTGTGGATGCGATGAGAAAATCCTAGATGTGAAAAATTGTGAGTGTGATGTGAAAAAAATGTTCATAGACACGTTTGTCTTTTGTCCGAAAAATTCGTGGAACAGGACCTTGGAAAGGTCAGAGCGCGGCATTTGTTTGTACCGGGTATTGCATGCAGCGGGAACACGTGTGCGACGAAATAGGAATAGCAGAGCGAGAGTGCGAGTGAGAAGGAGAGCGAGAGTGCGAGTGAGAAGGAGAGCGAGAGCGCGAGTGAGAAGGAGAGCGCAAGGCGGGAGCGGCCGAACGAGCTCGGGAACGCTCGAGAAAGAGAGAGAAGGGCGAGTACGGGAGAAGGGCGTGTACGGGAGAAGCGCGAGTTCGGGCGCGCGCGAAGTGGGGAAGAGAGCGGAAACGCGTACTTACGTAGTAGGGAAGCGAGCGAGACTAGGTGAGCGCAGAGCGGGGCGTTCTCGAGGCAAAGATGCGCGAAGTATGGTAGACGAAAAGCTAGATAGGCAGGATCTTGCACGCTAATTTCGGATCAGCTGATCTTCCTTTTCGTTTCTTTTCTTTTTCCTCTTTCTCGTACCGCATGCAATACAATATCGGTCCAACAAATGTCTAAGCAACTTTAAAAGGATATAAAGTAAAAGTTAACGTTAACAAAGTGAAGCGCTTTTTAAAATGAGAATTGACATGAGAAGAGTTTCCCCGGGCAGAAGGTTGGTCTAGACCTTCTTGAAAAGTAAATAATTTTCACAACAGAATCCGGATTCACATGTACCCTGTGTACATAATAAATAATAATTATTAAAGTGTTTTAAAAGTTGCATTCATCGGCACAGCTGGACTGCTGATGTGCTGCAGGCGTCGTACGTTCTCGCAGTGCATTAGTGGGGATGTGGTTGGCTACACTTTGTGTTCAAGTGTTAGTTGGCTACATTCGCTGATGGTTTAACAGCTTTGTGTTCAAGAGGTTAAACCATCAGCTGATTGCGATACATGTTTTTCAGATATGGATCACCTATCAGGAGATCAGATTTGAGTGGTATCTGAAGCAATCAAGGCTAGGCGCAATATAAGGGAAGTACTGACCATTCCGGTCAAAAACCAGCTAATTACTTACCCCTCTACCGAATTAGGCAATTTAGTAAAATCTGAAATGATTGAATGGGATTTAAATGATGCGAAAGAGATGGGTATTACAAGCGATGAGTTGAACGATGATGCGTTTGAGGTCGACCTGAGAGACGTGGACGTGAAGGGTGAAGAGATGGGCGGAGATATTGAGTGCGAAACGGACTCTGAGATGAGCGATAAACGAGATTCGATAATAAACGAGAAGCGAAATTTCAGAGAAGCGAATGTGTTAAATAAAAATGCGCCGTTGATTATTGCTGATGAAAAATGCAACATAAGCATGCGAATTAAAAACAAAACTAAATTGCCTAATATTAAAAGAGATGATTTTTCAGATGAGATGGATGAGACGAGAAATGTGATGGAAAGAGTCACTCAAGTTATTGAGGAGAAAATGCAACCTGTTGCGAATTTGAGGATCCGGGTAGACATGGTGGTCACGGACATAAACAATTTCTTTGATTCAATGACGGGACGCGACATATCACAACAAAACAACTTGAGAGAAAATATTGATGAGAAGCGCAACCTCAACGATGAGATGAGACGAATGTGTTCGGAGATGAGAGGATGCATTCGTGAAGGACGAGAGGTGTTAAGAGAAATGAAAGAGGTAAGAGATGAGTTTTATGATAAGAATGAAAATGATTTTAAAGAAATTGCACATAATTCGACCGAAAATTCGGGGCATGACGTTATATCGAAAGCGGATATAATAAAATTAATTAGATCAGAAGTAGAGAAAGAAAATAATTCGGAAACTAAAATTTTTAACAAATCGAATGGCATGAGTGAGTTTAAAGACGCGATTAAATTACTGAATGTGAAACATTCAAGTACAAAGAGAGATTATAAATTATCGGTACAAATGAAATACGAACTGTTTATTGATTACTTTACTTCGGAATTAATTGCCTTGGATTTAATGTACATTATTGATGAAGACTCTGAAAAACGAGACGCGACGGAAAGAGAAATGTTAACGCGAGATCAGTTTAAAGTCAGAGATATTTTAATAAATCATATCGATCAAAATTATCTTGCCAAATTAATTGATATTAAAGACCCGAAAGAGATGCTGGAAAAAATTAAGGAAATTAAGAGATGTGAATGTAGTTTATCGTCTGTTAACTTAAGGAAACAGTTGTATTCTTTGGTGTTCAAACGTAAAGAGAGAGTGTCAGTTTTCGTTGACAAATTTGATGAGATAATAAGAACACATAATAATATTCCTCATACTCAGCCGTTCGCTGAATCTGAGATTCGTGATGCCTTTTATAATGCAATAGTACGAGAAGTGCCACAGATTCACGAACTTAATTTTGTGAACAAAAACGCGACGGGTAAGGATCTAAACTATAATCAATTAAAAACATTTCTTTTACAGCATGACGCGATGAGGAAAGGAAGCGGAGGTGCGACAGTGAGCACTAGAGTGGAGCCTAGAGTAGCTCTGGCTGCCGCACAAATAGAAGGGATGCGTTGCTACGAGTGTCACGCATATGGGCATATTAGTCGTGAATGACCCAGGAAAAACTCGGGAGAAAAATTGTGCTACAATTGTAGGCAATTATCACGGGACCATAAAGCCGAGAATTGCCCAAATCCCAGCACAAGAGATGCGAGCAACGTGAGACGTGGAAGAGGACGCGGTATTATAGGGTATGCGAGATTTAACCAAGAGAATCGAACTCTTGGTTACAAAAGACAATTTGGAAGTGATGAAAGAAATGTGAGAGATGCGCAAACAAAATTCCAGAGACAAGCTTAAAATCGGAGGGAGCGGGATGCGTAGATATTAAAACGGGAAATAATAGAATTTTAACCTTAAGTAATGTGATTTGCGCGGAATCATTGTCGGAAAATTTGCTATCCTTAGGAAAATTTGTAGACAAGGGTCTAGGCATTTATTTGGATAATAAGAGAGTAGAGATATTTGATCCTATTTCGAATAAAACCTTTCTAACTGGAATATACGAGAAACCATACTGGTTGATTAAAGTCGAAATAGAAAAGCGAAGCGATACTTTAAAATCAAGTTCTGAAAAATTCAATTGCACACCAATTGCCTACCTTCTGACCAGAAGTAAAATTAAACAAACTCCCAATGTAAAATTAAATGAAATCCATGAAATCGAATCCCAGTCAGAAATTAAGAATGAAAGGGACGTGTTGAAAGTCGGTCCAAACTTTGAAACAACAGTGACAGATAGAAAACTGCATAACCCTAACGAAATAACTGTAAACATTGATGAAAAAAATGAGATGTGAAAAGTAAACTAATTGCGACACAGATTTACCTGCCCAATCAAATAAGTCAATGTTATGACATGTGAGGATGGGTCATGCCTCTTTAAATTATCTGAGAAACCTGCAGAAGAGATTTCCTGATTTTAAGGAATTGAGTGATGTGAAATTTGATAATTCCGTGCTTGAATGCGAAGTGTGTAAAATGACTAAAATGTACAGACTGCCTTTCAATAAGACGAGGATGAGAGCATCTGCTCAATTACAAATAATTCATTCGCACATAATGGGCCCGATAAGTCCGAAATCACACCCAAAGGGATATCGCTTTATTTCTGTATTTGTAGATGATTATTCCCGATTAGCTCAGGCATATTCCAAGAAATTTAAAATAATACAGGATCGTGTCTTGTTCAGTTTGTTAAAACTTCGAGAAATTTACTTGGACGAGACGCGAAAGTCTGTTATTTAAAATCAGATCAGGGCACAGAATTTACGGGAGGCGATACAATTAAAGTACTCGAAACACTCGGAGCTGAATTGTAGTTGGCCTGTTCTGATACTCCTCAGCACAATGGAGTAGCTGAGAGATTCAATCAGACTATTCAGAAGAAAGTAAGAGCGCTAATGTTTGATTCTAAATTTCCAGAAAATATGTGGGACTTGGTTTTTGGGTGCTGCTGTTTATGCTTACAATAGAACTCCGCACAAGTCAAATGAGATGGTTTCTCCTTTGGAAAAATTCAACCCAAATTATACCGTGAATTTAAAACAATTTAGGCGTTTCGGTTGCATGGCTTATGTGAAGATTCAGAGAAAAATAGGTCCTAAGTTTAGACAGATTGCAATCACAAGTTTTCTTGTGGATACAAAGCCACCCGTTATGTCTTTTTCGAACCAGATGAGAATAGATTTTATGAAAGTCGAGATGTGAGATTCAATGAAAAAATTGTTTTTGGTGACAGATTCACAAAGAATCAAATACAAGACTGGGACAATAATTTTGAAAACGTACATAACGAGAAGTGGTTCTTGAATTATGAGAAAGATGTGTCGAGAGAATCTGAGGAAATAATAAGAAAGGAGGGAGTAGAAAAGAGAAAGAGAGGTCGCCCGAGGAAATTACAAGCGAAAGAAAGCGAAATAGAAAAAGAACAAATATTGAGTAATCCAAAATATCATGCACTGCTAGCAAAATTAACTGTGACCCACAATCATATAGAGAGGCGATAAGTTCAAGAGACAAAGAAAATTGGTTGTCTGCAATTCAGAGTAAATTAAATTCAAAATGAACAAAATTGAAGTATGGGGACTGGTAGAACGATCTGAAATTATGAGAGGCGAAAATAAACCGAATATAATAGATTCTAGGTAGATCTTGAACGAAAAGATGGAAAAAGAAGGGACGTGTAAATATAAAGCGAGACTTGTTATAAGAGTTTTCAAGGATAGAAATGAATATGATTTGGTTGAAACATACGCAACTGTTTCGAGATTAACCTTGATAAGATCGGTTTTAGCTATCATTAATAAATATGATTTGGACGTATATCAAAAGGACGTGAAAACCGTTTTCTTGAACAGAACTATATGCGAAGAGATATACATGGAATTGCCAGAAGGCATGAATGTGACGTGCAAAGAGAAGCGAGAAAAGGTCTGTAAATTGAAAAAGCGTTGTACGGTTTAAAAATCAGTCCGAAACGTTGGAATGAAAGGTTTACGGAAGCTGCTAATAAAATAGGTCTACAAACTCATAATAGCAAACCATGTTTATTTACTTGGCGAGAGGCGAATAAAATTTTGTTTTCAGTTTTTGTATGTTGATGACATGTTAATTGCTAGCAACGATAAAGTCCGACTAAGCGAGGTGAAAACTAAATTAAAATCAGAATTTGAAATGACTGATCTGGGAGAACCGATGTGCTTTCTAGGAATTAAGATTTTACGGGATAGAGTGAATAAAACGTTGTCAATGTCACAAGAAAGCTATATATTAAAATTGTTACACAGATTTGGGTTTGGTGAGATGCATCCGCAAAGGACTCCGATGATTACAAACTAGGTAGCAAATCGTAAGAGACGCGATCGCGAAGAGAATGAGACAGAATCGGAATACAAAAGTGACGAATTCAAACTGAATGTTCCCTATAGAGAAGCCGTGGGTTCATTATTGTATCTAGCAAATGTGACGCGTCCTGATATCACTTATGCAGTGAATATTGTCAGTAGGCATCAAATAAATCCGAATGAGGACGATTGGGAAATGATAAAAAGGATTTTTAGATATTTAAAGGGAAGTGCGTCCTTGGGTCTAAAATATACTGGCAATACTGATGATATTCAGACTTATTTAGATGCAAGTTTGGCCGATTGTAGAAATAGTTGAGAACTAGTGGTTTTGTAATTAAATTCTTTTGAGATGCGGTGTCTTGAAAGACACACAAACAATTAAATGTCGCATTATCTAACTGTCAAGCTGAGTATATAGCATTGAGCGAGGCGTGTCAATATAAAATTTCGTTATTAAATTCTCTCAAATTGATTCTAATTGATGATTTTAAACCTATGATTTTGTGGTGCGACAATAAGGCGGCTGGTGCAGCCACCCAAATGACAGGTAACAATAAGTTGCGACAAATGATTGAAATTAAAGAACATTATGTGAGAGAATGTGTTAAAATGGGTTTTGTTAAAGAGATGTGGGTTAAGTCTAAAGAACAACTTGCTGATATATTTACGAAGCCGTTGGCTTTTGATTTACATAATAAACTAACCTCCAAGATAATGAATGGATAAAGAGATGCGTATATATTATGCTTAATATGTTTGATTTGTATTTCTTTTAGGAAACAGTAAGTGATTGCAGGTCCGATCGGGAGGGAGTGTTGGAATTGCGATCGGCCCTTCTGTCGATCCCCCCCCCCCCCCCCCCCCCCACCATCTTAAGACAATAGAAGAGCACGGTGTCCGTCGGAGGACTTACTCTCTGCTCGGCTACCGATCCGTACAGATCTTACACACGGTGCACCCGCGAATTGCTTTGTTACAGTTTATATTTTATATATCAATAAAAAGAAGTGAAGTGTAAACCAGAGACGAGTTTTATTGCTGCCACCACCCAATAATCCATCAATAATATATAATAATTTTTATATGTCATAGCAATTATTCAGTTTACTTCCGTTAATTAATAATACAAATTTATCGTAGAAAAACATTTAAATTCTTTTTTTCTCTAACCGAGATTCGAACCCTGCCCCATAAGCAACAATCCAGAAACGAAATCTAAAAGGGATTTCAAAGAGTTCTTAAAATATCTGCGAATGTCCTCGGACATTTGTCAATTCTAAATGAATTCCTTTAAAATTCTTTTTAAATTCTTTTTTCGGGTTATGCTTATAGGGATGCATACGCACAGACCAAATGCAAACGCTCAATCCACTATGCTAACGCAACGCTTGCCTACAAATTTTTGAAACTTATATATAAAAATCAGTAACGTCTTTTTAGTAACATAATAACTGTTATTTATTTATTATGTATACAAAACATGTTAAGAAATAACTAACTATAAATATATTGATTTATTAGTAAAATTTCGTAATACTAATTTTTTTCTATCACTTAATTTGGAAGATTTCTTAATAATGAACTTTTAAGATTATTGTAATTATGAAAATATCGCCGAAGATAAGTTCTTAAAGAGTTCATAACTTCAATTTATTTTAAATTCAATAATTTTAAATTCACGAGGTATTTACACAATTAAACAATTTTCAGTTAAATGTTACATATATATAACATTTTAACCGACACGGTGGCGGAGTGGCGGAAACGCACCTCGGCCGGTCATGAAAGTTAAGCAGCACCGAGCGCGGTTGGCACTTGGATGGGTTTGGCTTTCGTGGCGGGTTAGGTGTTTTTTCACACTTCACAACGTGAGCGGGAGGTGTGAAACATTCGGTTTCGGTGTTAAGGCCTACGCAATGTGACTTTGTCACCCAATAAAGAATGTTTCGAATACACCGGCCATCTCGAATGAGGTTTTCCCTGCTTCACAGGTTTCCCTCATCCACGGGCATAACCCCGGGCGAATGCGAGATGGTGGGGTTTTAAGAGAGGGATAAAGCACCCACACATAGGTGGTAGGTAGACACCGTTAAAGTCCCCAGAGGGATAAACGGTAGGAAGTGCCAGGAAAAAGAGAGCACAAATCAAGAATAAAAAAAAAAAAAAAAAAAAAAAAAAATATATATAACATTTTATTAACCTTTTGAAAATAGTTTAATGTCAACAAACCTCAGTTTTCGCATTCTTATTAACTATTATTAATGGATTCTTCTAAACACATACGATTTTTTTAGAATTCATAAAAAATTATCTGTGTTCTTTAGGTAATTTGTGAAAATTATATTTATGCACAAAAAGAAATAATATCAGAAATAGTTTTTAAAGATTTCGTTACTGCTTTTTTTTTTAAGGAACTCGCATAAACTTTGACATTAATTATTTAATTTATATACGTCATACAATCATGCCCAGAGTAATAATAATTTGGTAAATATTTTTTTTCAACAACGGGCCGAAATTGTCACTTTCGCTCCCGGCGCCCGAATCGCGAAGTTGCAATTTCGGCCTCGTTGTTGAAAAAAATAGTATACACACCACGGGAGGTAAAATGGCGACCCAATAGCACACGTTTGCCACCCTCGCCTTCGGCTCGGGGGGCAATTTACGTGTACTATAGGCTCACCAATACTTTACCTCCCTAGATGTGTAATATACTATTACTTAATCACTTTTACAATTCATCAGTGATATTTGAATCTTTCAGTAATAGAATTCGCAAAGTACATCTCTTGTATTATAATATTTAATTATTCTATTTTCATACAAAAAAAGTTATTTTCTAATATTTTTTTAACGGTTACTATATATTTGAAGTATTCAAATTTTGAGGACATTGGTTAACTCATGGAGATGTGCTTGTTGGGAAAAAATCACAAAAATTAATAAGTTTATAATTAGTCATTTTCTAATATCTTTTGTTTAGATAAAAATACATAATAATTAAGTTACTAATACGTCTTTATATTCAAGTTTAAAAAACTTGTGTATATTATATTAGCTTAGTGGATAGAGCGTTATTCGCGTTTAGTGCGTACTTATCTGGGGTTCGATTCCCACTTATGGTTATTTTTTTATTTTTTTTTCTGCGATAAATACGCAGTATTAGTTGATTATTTCAACTGAACAATTATTATTCTACATAAAAATAAATGTAAATTTATTAAAAATATTATTTCAGTTGAAAATGACATGTTGATTTCTGCAATTCATTATATTTGCAATACTAAAAGTTTTTTAGATGATTTGCAAATTCTATAAGTACTGGAAAAGATTTCTTGTAACGCCTTATAAATGTATATTATTTTCGATTAAAATTCCCGAAAAGAATATAAAAAGAATTCTTTTACGATTCATTTTACGCTTTTACATACCTGATTGTTTACGTGTTAAATTTATCTCTGTGAATACTTCGAATCTCTAAAAATTATTGTCAAGCTTTATGCTATCTTAAATATAAAGTAATGCTCACTACGAACTATTTTTTATAAAATTTATTTCATAATTGAAATAATTCTTAGTGGTAAATTAAAAAACGTTCGAATAAAGTTGCATATTAAATATTATTATAAAAGAATATTTCATATACATTGCTTTGAAATTTTTCTATAAGATTACGTTAAATATTATAAAAGATTTCTTGTTGCGGAATAAGAATATTTCAGAAATATTTGAACACCTTACAAGAAATATTTCAGAAATATTACAACAATATTTCATGCTGTGATTGTAATATAGTTCAGTAGGCAGATATACTTTTTATGATAAAACATATTTAATATTGTTATAAAAACACGTCAATCAATAACGTTGAATCAACCTTGTCTTCATTGTTAATTAATGTAATTAAGTAATTACTGTATTGAGAAAATTCAGTGATAATGTTTAAGGTGTTAAATGTAAATGAGTGCATGTGCAGCTGTTCTTTTTATTTTCCCTCTTTCTAGTGCATACACGAATACGTATAAACACGCAAATACTTGATTTTTCTCTTTTTTGCTCACGTTTTCTATTCCTCCCTTATTCTTTTGCCTATCATTCTGTAACTAGATCATGTATCTTTGACCCAGTAATCGACTCAGTTTCAACCCATCATCTGTCGCAGACACGTTACGTGCAAACCAATGAGTGTGAGATTAATACATACATCACGAGTGTATATATTATCAAGTATTTTTAGATCTTAGCTTTTATTAACTTTTTTTAGCTATTACTATTAACTTATTATTTCTTCTTTAGGTTCTTTACAAAAAGAGAAATACGTCTCCTTAAAAAGCTAATAACTAAAATAGCTAATAACAACTAATAAAGTTTACAAATTATTAAATATACATAATTTTAAGTTTTCTAATCTTTCTTTAATAGTAAACTTTACATTATTGGGATATTTTCTACACATACAAATCTAATTATAGCAAAATAAATAAAGTTATATATTTTTTTTCTAAATCTTGTACTTACAAGTTTTATATAGATGTACTTAATTATCTATACGTTTGCTGTATTAAATCTAATTAAATGTATACATATATTCTTCTTTTATAACCTATATCTGCCACGTCCTTCATAATAACCTTGCAATTAGAATCCGCACTCATAAATATCTAATGATGTATATGATCCACCTGTGTAATATACGTGTTAAATAATGTTTGGAGATACCCTTAAAATAATATTTTTCAATTTAACGTTAAATTAATCAAACCAATTGTAAAATGTTTGACAATTTTCTAATAAGTATAGAAAGCAACATTTGATGATTTACTAGCCCAGATGGCAAAGACAATTCTTGTAGAACTCAAGAAGAATTCGAAGAAGTTCCTAAGAATTTGTAAATCAGTTCAGATTTGTGCGGAAAATATATTTATAAAGAAATCCTACAGACATAGGCCTATGTCCGCTAAGAAGAGTTCTTTAATAATTCTTTAAATTGATAATTTTAGAATTATATTATGTGAATTTAAAAGTGTGCATATATATTCGTCATGAGCTTTAAAAAAATTCATTAATGATCGATATTTTTACTTTTGAATAAATGATACAGAAGTTCATAACCCAAATGATCACTTAGAAGGATTCATAAGTAGTTAATTAATAGCGTTATTAATAACTTAAAAAGTATTCGAAAATTATTCACCACATTGTTTTCGAAACTTCTTTAAGTATATTTATCAGGTCATAATAAATACTAATTAATACTTATCAAATTAATTTTCAATTGTTATAATCTAAATATTTCATACAATTCATGTTTACGTTTAAATAGTATTCGTAAAATATTAATTTCGAATTTTTTAATAAAGTACCGAAAACCGATTATATATTTAAAACGATTCAAAAAATGTTCAAAAAGAATTCTTATATTAACTTATTATTTTTAATTATTTTATAATATATAATAATTTTTATACGTCATAGCAATTATTCAGTTTACTTACGTTAATTAATAATACAAATTTATCGTAGAAAAACATTTAAAAATCTTTTTTTCTCTAACCGAGATTCGAACCCTGCATACGCACGCACCAAATGCAAACGCTCAATCCACTATGCTAACGCAACGCTTGCCTACAAATTTTTGAAACTTATATATACAAATCAGTAACGTCTTATTAGTAACATAATAATTGTTATTTATTTGTTATGTATACAAAAGATGTTAAGAAGTAACTAACTATAAATTTATTGATTTATTAGTAAAATTTCGTAATATTAATTTTTTTCTATTACTTATTTGGAAGTATTCTTAATAACTTTAAGAATTATTGTAATTATGAAAATATCGCCGAAGATAGTTTGTAAAGAGTTCACAACTTCAATTTATTTTAAATCCAATAATTTTAAATTCACGAGATATTTTACACAATTAAACAAATTTCAATTAAATGTTAAATATATATATAACATTTTGTTAACCTTTTGAAAATAGTTTAATGTCAACAAAACTCAATTTTCACATTCTTATTAACTATTATTAATGGATTCTTCTAAACACATACGAGTTTTTTAGAATTCTTAAAAAATTATCTGTGTTCTTTAGGTAATTTGTGAAAATTATATTTATGCACAAAAAGAAATAATATCAGAAATAGTTTTTAAAGATTTCGTTACTGCTTTTTTTTTAAGGAACTCGCATAAACTTTGACATTAATTATTTAATTTATGTACGTCATACAATCATGCTCAGAGTAATAATAATTTGGTAAATATTTTATTTAATCACTTTAGCAATTCATCAGTGATTTTGAATCTTTCAGTAATAGAATTCACAAAGTGCATCTCTTGTATTATAATATTTAATTATTCTATTCATACAAAAAAAGTTATTTTCTAATATTTTTAACGGTTACTATATATTTGAAGTATTCAAATTTTGAGGACATTGGTTAACTCATGAAGATGTGCTTGTTGGGAAAAAATCACAAAAATTCATAAGTTTATAATTAGTCATTTTCTAACATCTTTTGTATAGATAAAAATACATAATAATTAAGTTACTAATACGTTAATGATCTTTATATTCAAGTTTAAAAAACTTGTGTATATTATGTTAGCTTAGTGGATAGAGCGTTATTCGCGTTTAGTACGTACTTATCTGGGGTTCGATTCCCACTTATGGTTATTTTTTTTTTCCTGCGATAAATATGCAGAATTAGTTGATTATGTCACCTGAACAATTATTATTTTACATAAAAATAAATATAAATTTATTAAAAATATTACTTCAGTTCAAAATGACAATTTCCGACCTTTCTTGCATCATATAAAAATAATTGTTGATTTCTGCAATGCATTATATTCGCATACTATAAGTTTTTAGATGATTTGCAAATTCTATAAGTACTGGAAAAGATTTCTTGTAACGCCTTATAAATGTATATTATTTTCGATTAAAATTCCCGAAAAGAATATAATGAAATGCCCGCGTAAAAATATAAACATTTGCCACTATATTGTAAATTCAATAATTTTAAATTCACGAGGTATTTACACAATTAAACAATTTTCAGTTAAATGTTACATATATAACATTTTAACCGACACGGTGGCGGAGTGGCGGAAACGCACCTCGGCCGGTCATGAAAGTTAAGCAGCACCGAGCGCGGTTGGCACTTGGATGGGTTTGGCTTTCGTGGCGGGTTAGGTGTTTTTTCACACTTCACAACGTGAGCGGGAGGTGTGAAACATTCGGTTTCGGTGTTAAGGCCTACGCAATGTGACTTTGTCACCCAATAAAGAATGTTTCGAATACACCGGCCATCTCGAATGAGGTTTTCCCTGCTTCACAGGTTTCCCTCATCCACGGGCATAACCCCGGGCGAATGCGAGATGGTGGGGTTTTAAGAGAGGGATAAAGCACCCACACATAGGTGGTAGGTAGACACCGTTAAAGTCCCCAGAGGGATAAACGGTAGGAAGTGCCAGGAAAAAGAGAGCACAAATCAAGAATAAAAAAAAAAAAAAAAAAAAAAAATATATATAACATTTTATTAACCTTTTGAAAATAGTTTAATGTCAACAAACCTCAGTTTTCGCATTCTTATTAACTATTATTATGGATTCTTCTAAACACATACGATTTTTTTAGAATTCATAAAAAATTATCTGTGTTCTTTAGGTAATTTGTGAAAATTATTTATGCACAAAAAGAAATAATATCAGAAATAGTTTTTAAAGATTTCGTTACTGCTTTTTTTTTTAAGGAACTCGCATAAACTTTGACATTAATTATTTAATTTATATACGTCATACAATCATGCCCAGAGTAATAATAATTTGGTAAATATTTTTTTTCAACAACGGGCCGAAATTGTCACTTTCGCTCCCGGCGCCCGAATCGCGAAGTTGCAATTTCGGCCTCGTTGTTGAAAAAAATAGTATACACACCACGGGAGGTAAAATGGCGACCCAATAGCACACGTTTGCCACCCTCGCCTTCGGCTCGGGGGGCAATTTACGTGTACTATAGGCTCACCAATACTTTACCTCCCTAGATGTGTAATATACTATTACTTAATCACTTTTACAATTCATCAGTGATATTTGAATCTTTCAGTAATAGAATTCGCAAAGTACATCTCTTGTATTATAATATTTAATTATTCTATTTTCATACAAAAAAGTTATTTTCTAATATTTTTTAACGGTTACTATATATTTGAAGTATTCAAATTTTGAGGACATTGGTTAACTCATGGAGATGTGCTTGTTGGGAAAAAATCACAAAAATTAATAAGTTTATAATTAGTCATTTTCTAATATCTTTTGTTTAGATAAAAATACATAATAATTAAGTTACTAATACGTCTTTATATTCAAGTTTAAAAAACTTGTGTATATTATATTAGCTTAGTGGATAGAGCGTTATTCGCGTTTAGTGCGTACTTATCTGGGGTTCGATTCCCACTTATGGTTATTTTTTTATTTTTTTTCTGCGATAAATACGCAGTATTAGTTGATTATTTCAACTGAACAATTATTATTCTACATAAAAATAAATGTAAATTTATTAAAAATATTATTTCAGTTGAAAATGACATGTTGATTTCTGCAATTCATTATATTTGCAATACTAAAAGTTTTTTAGATGATTTGCAAATTCTATAAGTACTGGAAAAGATTTCTTGTAACGCCTTATAAATGTATATTATTTTCGATTAAAATTCCCGAAAAGAATATAAAAAAATTCTTTTACGATTCATTTTACGCTTTTACATACCTGATTGTTTACGTGTTAAATTTATCTCTGTGAATACTTCGAATCTCTAAAAATTATTGTCAAGCTTTATGCTATCTTAAATATAAAGTAATGCTCACTACGAACTATTTTTTATAAAATTTATTTCATAATTGAAATAATTCTTAGTGGTAAATTAAAAAACGTTCGAATAAAGTTGCATATTAAATATTATTATAAAAGAATATTTCATATACATTGCTTTGAAATTTTTCTATAAGATTACGTTAAATATTATAAAAGATTTCTTGTTGCGGAATAAGAATATTTCAGAAATATTTGAACACCTTACAAGAAATATTTCAGAAATATTACAACAATATTTCATGCTGTGATTGTAATATAGTTCAGTAGGCAGATATACTTTTTATGATAAAACATATTTAATATTGTTATAAAAACACGTCAATCAATAACGTTGAATCAACCTTGTCTTCATTGTTAATTAATGTAATTAAGTAATTACTGTATTGAGAAAATTCAGTGATAATGTTTAAGGTGTTAAATGTAAATGAGTGCATGTGCAGCTGTTCTTTTTATTTTCCCTCTTTCTAGTGCATACACGAATACGTATAAACACGCAAATACTTGATTTTTGATTTTCTCTTTTTGCTCACGTTTTCTATTCCTCCCTTATTCTTTTGCCTATCATTCTGTAACTAGATCATGTATCTTTGACCCAGTAATCGACTCAGTTTCAACCCATCTCTGTCGCAGACACGTTACGTGCAAACCAATGAGTGTGAGATTAATACATACATCACGAGTGTATATATTATCAAGTATTTTAGATCTTAGCTTTTATTAACTTTTTTTAGCTATTACTATTAACTTATTATTTCTTCTTTAGGTTCTTTACAAAAAGAGAAATACGTCTCCTTAAAAAGCTAATAACTAAAATAGCTAAAACTAATAAAGTTTACAAATTATTAAATATACATAATTTTAAGTTTTCTAATCTTTCTTTAATAGTAAACTTTACATTATTGGGATATTTTCTACACATACAAATCTAATTATAGCAAAATAAATAAAGTTATATATTTTTTTTCTAAATCTTGTACTTACAAGTTTATATAGATGTACTTAATTATCTATACGTTTGCTGTATTAAATCTAATTAAATGTATACATATATTCTTCTTTTATAACCTATATCTGCCACGTCCTTCATAATAACCTTGCAATTAGAATCCGCACTCATAAATATCTAATGATGTATATGATCCACCTGTGTAATATACGTGTTAAATAATGTTTGGAGATACCCTTAAAAAATATTTTTCATTTAACGTTAAATTAATCAAACCAATTGTAAAATGTTTGACAATTTTCTAATAAGTATAGAAAGCACATTTGATGATTTACTAGCCCAGATGGCAAAGACAATTCTTGTAGAACTCAAGAAGAATTCGAAGAAGTTCCTAAGAATTTGTAAATCAGTTCAGATTTGTGCGGAAAATATATTTATAAAGAAATCCTACAGACATAGGCCTATGTCCGCTAAGAAGAGTTCTTTAATAATTCTTTAAATTGATAATTTTAGAATTATATTATGTGAATTTAAAAGTGTGCATATATATTCGTCATGAGCTTTAAAAAAATTCATTAATGATCGATATTTTTACTTTTGAATAAATGATACAGAAGTTCATAACCCAAATGATCACTTAGAAGGATTCATAAGTAGTTAATTAATAGCGTTATTAATAACTTAAAAGTATTCGAAAATTATTCACCACATTGTTTTCGAAACTTCTTTAAGTATATTTATCAGGTCATAATAAATACTAATTAATACTTATCAAATTAATTTTCAATTGTTATCTAAATATTTCATACAATTCATGTTTACGTTTAAATAGTATTCGTAAAATATTAATTTCGAATTTTTTAATAAAGTACCGAAAACCGATTATATATTTAAACGATTCAAAAATGTTCAAAAAGAATTCTTATATTAACTTATTATTTTTAATTATTTTATAATATATAATAATTTTTATATGTCATAGCAATTATTCAGTTTACTTCCGTTAATTAACTAATACACATTTATCGTAGAAAAAACATTTAAATCCTTTTTCTCTTAACCGAGATTCGAACCACGTGCCCCCCTTAAGCAAACAATCCAGAAACGAAATCTAACAAGGGATTTCAAAGAGTTCTTAAATATCTGCGAAGGTCCTCGGACACATTGTCAATTTCTAACTGAATCCTTTAAAATTCTTTTAATTCTTTTTTCGGGTTATGTCTTATAGGGATGCATACGCACAGACCAATGCAAACGCTCCAATCCACTATGGGCTAACGCAACGCTTGACCTGACAAATTTTGAAACTTATATATTACAAAATCTAGTAACGTCTTTTTAGTAACATAATAACTGTATTTATTATTTATTATGCCTATACACAACCATTGTTACGAAAATACTAACTATAAATATATTGATTTATTAGTAAATTTCGTAATACTAATTTTTTTCTATCACTTAATTTGGAAGATTTCTTAATAATGAACTTTTAAGATTATTGTAATTATGAAAATATCGCCGGAAGATAAGTTCTTAAAGAGTTCATAACTTCAATTTATTTTAATTCAATAATTTTAAATTCACGAGGTAATTTACACAATTAAACAATTTTCAGTTAATGTTACATATATATAACATTTTAACCGACACGGTGCGGCAGTGGCGGAACGCACCTCGGCCGGTCATGAAGTTAAGCAGCACCGAGCGCGGTTGGCACTTGGATGGTTTTGGCTTTCGTGGGCGGGTTAGGTGTTTTTTCACACTTCACAACGTGAGCGGGGAGGTGTGAAACATTCGGTTTCGGTAAGGCCTACGCAATGTGACTTGTCACCCAATAAAGAATGTTTCGAATACCCCGGCCATCTCGAATGAGGTTTTCCCTGCTTCACAGGTTTCCCTCCATCCAAGGGCATAACCGGGCGAATGCGAGATGGTGGAGGTTTTAAGAGAGGGATAAGCACCCACACATAGGTGGTAGGGTAGACACCGTTTAAAGTCCCCAGAGGGATAAACGGTAGGAAGTGCCAGGGCACAAATGAGAGACACAAATCAAGAATAAAAAACAAAAAAAAAAAAAAAAAATATATATAACATTTTATACCCTTTTGAAATAGTTTAATGTCAACAAACCTCAGTTTTCGCATTCTTATTAACTATTATTAATGGATTCTTCTAAACACATACGATTTTTTTAGAATTCATAAAAAATTATCTGTGTTCTTTAGGTAATTTGTGAAAATTATATTTATGCACAAAAGAAATAATATCAGAAATAGTTTTTAAAGATTCGTTACTGCTTTTTTTTTTTAAGGAACTCGCATAAACTTTGACATTAATTATTTAATTTATCTACGTCATACAATCATGCCCAGAGTAATAATAATTTGGTAAATATTTTTTTTCAACAACGGGCCGAAATTGTCACTTTCGCTCCCGGCGCCCGAATCGCGAAGTTGCAATTTCGGCCTCGTTGTTGAAAAAAATAGTATACACACCACGGGAGGTAAAATGGCGACCCAATAGCACACGTTTGCCACCCTCGCCTTCGGCTCGGGGGGCAATTACGTGTACTATAGGCTCACCAATACTTTACTCCCTAGATGTGTAATATACTATTACTTAATCACTTTTACAATCATCAGTGATATTTGAATCTTTCAGTAATAGAATTCGCAAAGTACATCTCTTGTATTATAATATTTAATTATTCTATTTTCATACAAAAAAAGTTATTTTCTAATATTTTTTTAACGGTTACTATATATTTGAAGTATTCAAATTTTGAGGACATTGGTTAACTCATGGAGATGTGCTTGTTGGGAAAAAATCACAAAAATTAATAAGTTTATAATTAGTTCATTTTCTAATATCTTTTGTTTAGATAAAAATACATAATAATTAATTACTAATACGTCTTTATATTCAAGTTTATAAAAACTTGTGTATATTATATTAGCTTAGTGGATAGAGCGTTATTCGCGTTTAGTGCGTACTTATCTGGGTTCGATTCCACTTATGGTATTTTTTTATTTTTTTTTCTGCGATAAATACGCAGTATTAGTTGATTATTTCAACTGAACAATTATTATTCTACATAAAAATAATGTAAATTTATTAAAAATATTATTTCAGTTGAAAATGACATGTTGATTTCTGCAATCATTATATTTGCAATACTAAAAGTTTTTTAGATGATTTGCAAATTCTATAAGTACTGGAAAAGATTCTTGTAACGCCTATAAATGTATATTATTTTCGATTAAAATTCCCGATATAAACATTTGCCACTATATTGTCGAGCAATGGGCAATAGTTATTGCAAAAATATTGGCAATAGTTACTAACTTACCTTTTGTAAACTATTACCAGTATGTTGGCCATAGTTCATAATTAAAAAAAAAAATAAAGAAAAAATATTAGCCAGCCGCGGGATGTGAACCTTCAATCTTTGATCGGAACGCTGGCTTTTTACCACTGAGCCATTTTGCTATTTTGTTATTAAGAGTTATTTCAGGCTATAAAAAACAGTTGAATTCACAAAATTTGGACTTAGAAATTTTTTAACCACACCTTCAACTTTTCTTCATAGCCTGAAATTATTTCTTAATAACAAGTAGCAAAATGGCTCAATGGTAAAGAGCCAGAGTTCCGATCTAAAGATTGAAGGTTCAAATCCCGCGGCTGACTAATATTTTCTTTTATTTTTTTTAAATTTATGAACTATGGCCAACAAATTGGTAATAGTTTACAAAAGGTAAGATTATTGCCAATAATTCTTTTACGATTCATTTTACGCTTTTACATACCTGATTGTTTACGTGTTAAATTTATCTCTGTGAATACTTCGAATCTCTAAAAATTATTGTCAAGCTTTATGCTATCTTAATATAAAGTAATGCTCACTACGAACTATTTTTTATAAAATTTATTCATAATTGAAATAATTCTTAGTGGTAAATTAAAAAACGTTCGAATAAAGTTGCATATTAAATCTTATTATAAAAGAATATTTCATATACATTGCTTTGAAATTTTTCTATAAGATTACGTTAAATATTATAAAAGATTTCTTGTTGCGGAATAAGAATATTTCAGAAATATTTGAACACCTTACAAGAAATATTTCAGAAATATTACAACAATATTTCATGCTGTGATTGTAATATAGTTCAGTAGGCAGATATACTTTTTATGATAAAACATATTAATATTGTTATAAAAACACGTCAATCAATAACGTTGAATCAACCTTGTCTTCATTGTTAATTAATGTAATTAAGTAATTACTGTATTGAGAAAATTCAGTGATAATGTTTAAGGTGTTAAATGTAAATGAGTGCATGTGCAGCTGTTCTTTTTATTTTCCCTCTTTCTAGTGCATACACGAATACGTATAAACACGCAAATACTTGATTTTTTCTCTTTTTTGCTCACGTTTTCTATTCCTCCCTTATTCTTTTGCCTATCATTCTGTAACTAGATCATGTATCTTTGACCCAGTAATCGACTCAGTTTCAACCCATCATCTGTCGCAGACACGTTACGTGCAAACCAATGAGTGTGAGATTAATACATACATCACGAGTGTATATATTATCAAGTATTTTTAGATCTTAGCTTTTATTAACTTTTTTTAGCTATTACTATTAACTTATTATTTCTTCTTTAGGTTCTTTACAAAAGAGAAATACGTCTCCTTAAAAAGCTAATAACTAAATAGCTAATAACAACTAATAAAGTTTACAAATTATTAAATATACATAATTTTAAGTTTTCTAATCTTTCTTTAATAGTAAACTTTACATTATTGGGATATTTTCTACACATACAAATCTAATTATAGCAAAATAAATAAAGTTATATATTTTTTTTCTAAATCTTGTACTTACAAGTTTTATATAGATGTACTTAATTATCTATACGTTTGCTGTATTAAATCTAATTAAATGTATACATATATTCTTCTTTTATAACCTATATCTGCCACGTCCTTCATAATAACCTTGCAATTAGAATCCGCACTCATAAATATCTAATGATGTATATGATCCACCTGTGTAATATACGTGTTAAATAATGTTTGGAGATACCCTTAAATAATATTTTTTCAATTTAACGTTAAATTAATCAAACCAATTGTAAAATGTTTGACAATTTTCTAATAAGTATAGAAAGCAACATTTGATGATTTACTAGCCCAGATGGCAAAGACAATTCTTGTAGAACTCAAGAAGAATTCGAAGAAGTTCCTAAGAATTTGTAAATCAGTTCAGATTTGTGCGGAAAATATATTTATAAAGAAATCCTACAGACATAGGCCTATGTCCGCTAAGAAGAGTTCTTTAATAATTCTTTAAATTGATAATTTTAGAATTATATTATGTGAATTTAAAAGTGTGCATATATATTCGTCATGAGCTTTAAAAAAATTCATTAATGATCGATATTTTTACTTTTGAATAAATGATACAGAAGTTCATAACCCAAATGATCACTTAGAAGGATTCATAAGTAGTTAATTAATAGCGTTATTAATAACTTAAAAAGTATTCGAAAATTATTCACCACATTGTTTTCGAAACTTCTTTAAGTATATTTATCAGGTCATAATAAATACTAATTAATACTTATCAAATTAATTTTTCAATTGTTATAATCTAAATATTTCATACAATTCATGTTTACGTTTAAATAGTATTCGTAAAATATTAATTTCGAATTTTTTAATAAAGTACCGAAAACCGATTATATATTTAAACGATTCAAAAAATGTTCAAAAAGAATTCTTATATTAACTTATTATTTTTAATTATTTTATAATATATAATAATTTTTATACGTCATAGCAATTATTCAGTTTACTTACGTTAATTAATAATACAAATTTATCGTAGAAAAACATTTAAAAATCTTTTTTTCTCTAACCGAGATTCGAACCCTGCATACGCACGCACCAAATGCAAACGCTCAATCCACTATGCTAACGCAACGCTTGCCTACAAATTTTTGAAACTTATATATACAAATCAGTAACGTCTTATTAGTAACATAATAATTGTTATTTATTTGTTATGTATACAAAAGATGTTAAGAAGTAACTAACTATAAATTTATTGATTTATTAGTAAAATTTCGTAATATTAATTTTTTTCTATTACTTAATTTGGAAGTATTCTTAATAACTTTTAAGAATTATTGTAATTATGAAAATATCGCCGAAGATAGTTTGTAAAGAGTTCACAACTTCAATTTATTTTAAATCCAATAATTTTAAATTCACGAGATATTTTTACACAATTAAACAAATTTCAATTAAATGTTAAATATATATATAACATTTTGTTAACCTTTTGAAAATAGTTTAATGTCAACAAAACTCAATTTTCACATTCTTATTAACTATTATTAATGGATTCTTCTAAACACATACGAGTTTTTTAGAATTCTTAAAAAATTATCTGTGTTCTTTAGGTAATTTGTGAAAATTATATTTATGCACAAAAAGAAATAATATCAGAAATAGTTTTTAAAGATTTCGTTACTGCTTTTTTTTTAAGGAACTCGCATAAACTTTGACATTAATTATTTAATTTATGTACGTCATACAATCATGCTCAGAGTAATAATAATTTGGTAAATATTTTTATTTAATCACTTTAGCAATTCATCAGTGATTTTTGAATCTTTCAGTAATAGAATTCACAAAGTGCATCTCTTGTATTATAATATTTAATTATTCTATTCATACAAAAAAAGTTATTTTCTAATATTTTTTAACGGTTACTATATATTTGAAGTATTCAAATTTTGAGGACATTGGTTAACTCATGAAGATGTGCTTGTTGGGAAAAAATCACAAAAATTCATAAGTTTATAATTAGTCATTTTCTAACATCTTTTGTATAGATAAAAATACATAATAATTAAGTTACTAATACGTTAATGATCTTTATATTCAAGTTTAAAAAACTTGTGTATATTATGTTAGCTTAGTGGATAGAGCGTTATTCGCGTTTAGTACGTACTTATCTGGGGTTCGATTCCCACTTATGGTTATTTTTTTTTTCCTGCGATAAATATGCAGAATTAGTTGATTATGTCACCTGAACAATTATTATTTTACATAAAAATAAATATAAATTTATTAAAAATATTACTTCAGTTCAAAATGACAATTTCCGACCTTTCTTGCATCATATAAAAATAATTGTTGATTTCTGCAATGCATTATATTCGCAATACTATAAGTTTTTTAGATGATTTGCAAATTCTATAAGTACTGGAAAAGATTTCTTGTAACGCCTTATAAATGTATATTATTTTCGATTAAAATTCCCGAAAAGAATATAATGAAATGCCCGCGTAAAAATATAAACATTTGCCACTATATTGTCGAGCAATGGGCAATAGTTATTGCAAAAATATTGGCAATAGTTACTAACTTACCTTTTGTAAACTATTACCAGTATGTTGGCCATAGTTCATAAATTAAAAAAAAAAATAAAGAAAAAATATTAGCCAGCCGCGGGATGTGAACCTTCAATCTTTAGATCGGAACGCTGGCTTTTTACCACTGAGCCATTTTGCTATTTTGTTATTAAGAGTTAATTTCAGGCTATAAAAAACAGTTGAATTCACAAAATTTGGACTTAGAAATTTTTTAACCACACCTTCAACTTTTCTTCATAGCCTGAAATTATTTCTTAATAACAAAGTAGCAAAATGGCTCAATGGTAAAGAGCCAGAGTTCCGATCTAAAGATTGAAGGTTCAAATCCCGCGGCTGACTAATATTTTCTTTTATTTTTTTTTAAATTTATGAACTATGGCCAACAAATTGGTAATAGTTTACAAAAGGTAAGATTATTGCCAATATTTGACAAAGATATGGGCGATTGTACGTTAGCGATATGCTGGCAAAATTGTATGTTTGCAATAACTATTGCCCATTGTTTGGCAATATAGTGGCAATAGTTTATATTTTTACGCAGGGAATTCTTTTACGATTCATTTTACGCTTTTATAATTTTTATTTTACGCTTAAATATCTGATAGTTTACGTGTTAAATTTATCTCTGTGAATACTTCCAAACTCTAAAAATTATTGTCAAGCTTTATGCTATTTTACATATAAAGTAATGCTCACTGCAAACTATTTTTTATAAAATTTATTTTATAATTAAAAAAATTCTTATTGATAAATTAAACAAACTTTTGAATTAAATTGCATATTAAATATTATAACAAAAGAGATGTACTTTTCGAATTCCACTACTGAAAGCTTTAAACACCACTGACGAATTACTAAAAAGATTAAATAAAAATATTCACCAAATTATTATAACTCTGGTCATTAAAGTATTTTCGATATTATTTATTATTATAATTACCTAAAGAACACAGATAATCTTTTAAGAATTCTAAAAAAATTCGTATGTGTTCAGAAGAATCCATGAATAGCTATATTTATGCGCATGTATAGTTGCTTAATAAGAATGCGAAAATTGACGTTTGTTGATATTAAACTGATTTCAAAAGGTTAATAAAATGTTATATATATTATACTTTTAACTGAAAATTGTTTAATTGTGTAAATACCTCGTGAATTTAAAATTATTGAATTTAAAATAAATTGAAGTTATGAACTCTTTACGAACTATCTTCGGCGATATTTTCATAATTACAATAATTCTTAAAAGTTCATTAAGAATACTTCCAAATTAAGTGATAGAAAAAAATTAATATTACGAAATTTTACTAATAAATCAATAAATTTATAGTTAGTTATTTCTTAACATCTTTTATATAGATAAAAAATAAATAATAATTATTAAGTTACTAATAAAATGTTACTGATTTTTATATACGAGTTCCAAAAATTAGTAGGCAAGCAATGCGTTATAGCTGAGTGGATAGAGCTTTTGCATTCGGTGCGTGCGCTTATGCAGGGTTTGAATCTCGGTTGGGGATAAAAAAAAATTTTTAAATGTTTTTCTACGATAAATTTGTATTATTAATTAACGTAAGTAAACTGAATAATTGCTATGACGTATAAAAATTCCCTACTAGCACACAACGTTGTAGCAATGTTGTGGCAACGTTACAACGTTGTTATAAAAGTTGTTGAAACGTTGGAACAACGTTGCTGCAACGTGGGATATGTCCGCTAAGATTTATGTAAGTTGCCGCGATAGGTGGAAATAACGTTGTAACAAAGATTGAGCAACGTTGAAAATGTCTTTGAAAAATGTATTTCATATACAAATTTAAAAAATGTCAGTAGTATAGGCAACACGGGTCCTGGCCCTGTTACCGACCGAGCGGCTTATTCTGCCTTACCGACACATGGTAAAGCAGAAAACGGCGTGGTCCACGCTGCTATACATTGACCAGTTACCGACTGCAGGTACACCCCCCCCCACCCCCACCCCCATCCCCCTGCCAGCGTTACCGACCGCTGCTGAGGAGCAACAAATTCCATCGTACGGTAAAAAAAAAAAAAATTAGATCGAACTATATAGATCATTGATCAATACAGACCATGTTACCGACAGAGCCCCCTTCTCTTCCGATATACCCCCCCCCCTGCCCCCTGCTCCCATGGTGTATTTTATAAGTAAACAATTAATTATTTATTAATTTATATGTTTTATTATTATTAATTATTAATATTAATGGACAAAAACCATTAATTAGCAAAGTTATACATCTTTACAAATTAATAACCATTGTTATTAATATTGTGACACCAAGTTAGTCATTACGTTAATTTAAGACAAGATGTTAATTAATTATTAAAAAAACAAATTATCGAATCACTATGTTAAAAACACATAGAGCGAATAAGCGAGCCAACGATCAATGACGTCACAGCCAAGCATACATACACGTACACCTATACATGTATGTAGCATACCCTGGTGAGGGAAGGTAGCTAAGCCGGACTTAGATCGAGAGAGCAACGATACGGGAGAAGTGTCCCCACCACCATTAACTTTAACAAAAGTCCTCGTAGAGGCAGAAGAATCAGCATTCGCCGTCTGGTCTGGCGAGCACTCTCTGCTCTCTCTCCGCGCTCGCGCATGCTCCTATATAAACTCTATATCTATATAGGTGGTCTCGCACTTCCGCTTAACGCTCGCGCGAGACTTAGCGCGCGAAGCACAATGTATTTGAATCTTTACGTTGATTTATATCATTAAATATTATTCTAAAATTATAATTTTTTTTGCAATTTATTATTTCAATATTATTTCACACAATTTGATTTTAAAATTATAATTTTTTTTGCAATTTATTATTTCAATATTATTTCACACAATTTGATGTGAACAACAACCCACTAGACCAACTTGAGTCATCGAAGTTATCTACAGTAGACTTACTTTTTCTTTAAAGACTTATTTTAGTCTATTCCTATACATACAACATTAAATTTATTGTTTAAAATGAAATTAAATAAAAAATTTAGAAATTTATAAATAAATTGTTGTGAATAAAATGACCTTTCAAATATCAAATGAAAAACTTTACATACACTTATTTTTTAAGATTGAAATAATTTGTTGCAATTAGTTTAGATGAAAAGGATTAATCTTTTAAGGTTGAAATAATTTGTTGCAATTGGATTAGAGGAAAAGGATTAATCTTTTGAGGTTGAAATAATTTTATAAAATGTAAAGTGTAAATAAAAATATTTTTATTACTTAATAAAATGAATTAACAAATTTTTTTATATGAATTCAATTTTGCAGTCACCAAGATATTTCATCAAGACTTCTCGTGTTTCAATTTCTCTTCTTAAGTTTTCATATGCTTCATCATTGTCTATTAACAGAGCATTTACTTTGCTCGGAGCAAAGACGTCGAATGATTTATTTAATTCGAAAATAACTTTTTTTCCATATTTTGTTTTAATTTTCTTTAAGAAGCTGATTTTGTAAGTCGGATTTATTTCCAACTCTCTGAGTTTTTTTGTTGGTAAATAACCTCCAGTTTTTCCAGCGTTATTCAATTGATCCATTTTTAATTATTTATTGAATATGTAGAAATAGTAATATTATTATTAGCTATATATTTGATGTTGCTGCGATGGAGCCAAATGTAGGAATGATTCTTCTTGCCTCCTAGCAGCTACTTTATAGGGCATTTTATTCCTACTCCTAGTCCACAGTGTCGAATCCTTCATTTTCTTCGAAACTAAATGTAGTTTCAGTACTTGAAGTATTTGATTCATTGTCTGACTCTACAGACTCTAAGTATGAGTTTTGTTTTACCCAACTCCTTAAACACATTACATTTTGTAGCGCACATTTTTTTTTATATCCATTTTCGTGATAATTACATGGATTATACGAACTGGCTATCACCAAATCCGATATTGGTTGGCAGTTTACATCATCTAAATCATACACATTATTAATAAATTTGTTGAGCCATGCGACTTTTGCTCGACCTTTAACGTATACAATTACATTGTCACATAAATTTTTTATATCTTTAATTATATTAGGATGATAATGATATGGAATAGTTCCATCATTCCAACATAAACCATGGAAATTCGTTGTAAGCCATTTATTTTGCCTTTTTTCTTTAGCTGAAAGCTCGTTCCATGAGCACGGAGGCATGAATAGCCAATGTGATGGTGGCAAAGGTGCATTAATATTAATTAATGATAATTCTTTAATGATAAGTTCCCCATCGAACTGAAAACACTGTATGTCGACTATTACTTCCATGGTAAATCTATAAATTAAAGCGTTATAAATATAAAGTGAAATGAATAGAAAAGAATTTACTAGTTACAGGTATAAATTGAAATAAAAATGAAAAATTTATCTTAAATACAAATTAAAATAGAAAAAACGTATTAGTTACGAATATTACGAGGTGTAAATAAAAATGAAAACGAAATATTTATGTTTTGAATATAATTTAAAAAAGAAAACTTATTAGTTACGAATATTACTTAAAATGTAAAAATATTTAAACTACCTCGGAAATGCAAGAGTTCGAGCCATGATTATGACAATTGGCTCATTTCGCGGATTTATATACCCACGCCAACGACATCCCCACCTTTGACATGCGCAACATGCGCGAAGACTTTATCATTTTCTTATAAAAGAATTAACTCGATTATAAGGACTTTGTTACTTTTTCTCAAGCAAAGGCGCATGCGTATGGACTTCACACATCCTCATATACCTTAGAAGACTTTGTTACTTTTTCTCAAGCAAAGGCGCATGCGTATGGACTTCACACATCCTCGAGAAAGTTATGAAGAAATAAAAAAAAACTTTGACTTACAATCAAACTGACTATGTTTAAAACATTAAGTACTGAATGCGTGCGCATCTTCTATCATTTACCGCGCTTATATAAAGGGTTCGTCGTTTAGTTTTTGTTAGTTTTAAATGATGTGTTTCATAGACACTTAGTGTGTCTATATATATATATATATATATATATATATATATATATATATATATCTCGCGGGATAAATTTTATATGTCGAATCCCAGAAATTATTCGGGGTCCTGTATTGTTTGAAAGTATGATAAACAGAATTTTGAAAGCTGATTTCTTTCTTTTAATAATACCAGGACATAGCTAAAGGTTTTAATTTTCATAAAGTAATAACATTTATCAATTTTGAAATATATATTATATATATATATAAAGTACGATAAACAGAATTTTGAAAGCTGATTTCTTTCTTTTAATAATACCACATAGCTAAAGGTTTTAATTTTCATAAAGTAATAACATTTATCAATTTCGAAATATATATTAATAATAGGGACTTTGTAAATTTTACTCTTGCATTTCATAGTGACAATTTTATACGATTGTTAGAAGACTTTTTTCTCGAGAAAACGCGCATGCGTATGGACTTTACACATTCTCGTTTGTATAAGACAATACAGCTTAAACGTCTAACTGACGGAGATGAAATCCCTACCTAGCATTTAAGTTTAGGTAAGCTTTTTTTGTTTACAAAATAATGCATATTTTTCATAATAAATAAAATCTCCTGGCAGTTGAATTTCATCTTTTAACGAGTTAAGACGTTGCGCTAGTAAAAAATGTTTAAGCAAAATTTATTACGTTCATCGAAAGAATGTGCTTTAGGACATAGATGTATTATGAGAAAAATACATAATATCGATCCGCGTATGAATCGTGAATTAAACTTACCGAACTTTGCATATAATTTGCATCCAAAAGTGAGAATTTTATTATGCTTTTAATTTATGATTTTTAAAGCATGTTTTACATAAGTGATTTTTTCAGTTCTGGCATTTTCAACAAGAAAGTGAAATATATGTTCCAGAATCAAAAAACTGCTCAACATTGAACGTAAGTTTTATAACAATTAATTATTATTGAAATTAATTGAAAAATTTTATTAAGGAGATGTGAGACTTAAAAATTGGGATCCTTATTTATATTTAATTAACAATGGGTTTACTTTTTGCTAAAAATCTCTCTGTAACACTCTTCTACTTGTTTTAAAGTTTAAGTATGAATTTTTCAAAATTTTTTATCACTAAATTATGAATTTTTTAGATTTTTAATATTCATAATTGTCGAAAAATTTTATGAGTTTAAAGGAAAATTATTTGAATCATTAGTGAAATTAAATTTAATATTAAATGCTACCTATTTTACATTGTTCCTTAATAGAAAAATTACATTCAAAACCATGTGTTGGATATATGTGAGGTAATGTTAATAATCATACATACATCTACATCTCGCTATGAATGTTAACTGTTGCGCGCGTAGTAATACATTGCATTACTACGCAGGTAGTGGACCCGCTTAGCCTATACTACTGCGCGCGTAGTAATACTTTGTATTACTCCGCGCGCAGTGGACCTGCTTAGCACATGCTATGACGTACATATTAATACATTGTACTACTACATGTATAACTTATTATTCTTTTAATGATGAATATCTGATAAAAATATTATTTTTTCCAGCTTAATAATATAGAAAAAAGTTTAAAAGATCAACCAATAGAATTATTAAAAGGAATCGATGTTCAACTACAAGAGGAAAGTTCTACTACTACTACTACTAGTTTAATTGTGAGTAAATCAAATTTTTGTTTATATTAATACTTCATTTATTTAACGATTAATATCTAATACAAATATTATTTTTTTGTAGGCGGGTATTACAGAACAAACTTCACTAGATGAACCATTAGAAGTTCAACTGCAACATCAAAGTTCTGTCACTAATTTAATTGTGAGTAAATAAAATTTTCTTTTATAATATTTTGTTTATATTAATACTTCATTTATTTAACGAATAATATCTAATACAAATATTATTTTTTTGTAGGCTGGTAATGCGGAACAAACTTCAATAGATGAACCATTAGAAGTTCAACTGCAACAGCAAAGTTCTGTTACTAATTTAATTGTGAGTAAATAAAATTTTCTTTTATAATATTTTGTTATGTTTATATTAATACTTCAGTTATTAAAACTTTAAAAATCATTTTGGTTAGTTAGTAACTGTCAATTGTAATAGATATATTTAATTAAAGCTTCCTTTGGGTGAACTGCAGGGAACAATGGGAGATACAATGCAACCACTTCAAGTGATCGTCAATCAATATGAAATGGTAAAAATGAATTTATCATAAAAAAAGAAAACGATTTTTATAAATTATAATTTTTATAGGACGAGTTTAATCAACTTTGGTCAAAAGGTCTTGATGAATCGACCAAACCAACTGCATTTGAATCGGTATATACATATATTCATAGGTAACTTAAAGTTTTCAATTTTATTAATATATATTTTTTAGATCCCTGAAACACCATCATCACCTACACAAGAATACATTCCGGTAAAAATAAAATTAATATTGATTTTTTTTCATATTTATCACAAATTTTCTTTTATAATATTTTGTTTATATTAATACTTCATTTATTTAACGATTAATATGTAATACAAATATTATTTTTTTGTAGGCTGGTAATACAGAACAAACTTCACTAGATCAACCATTAGAAGTTCAACTGCAACTGCAAAGTTCTGTTACTAATTTAATTGTGAGTAAATAAAATTTTCTTTTATAATATTTTGTTTATATTAATACTTCAGTTATTAAAATTTTAAAAATCATTTTGGTTAGTTCGTAACTGTCATTTGTAATAGATATTTAATTAAAGCTTCCTTTGGGTGAACTGCAGGGAACAATGGGAGATACAATGCAAGCACTTCAAGTGATCGTCAATCAATATGAAATGGTAAAAATAAATTTATCATCTATAAAATAATCTAGTAAAAAAAAAAAAACGATTTTTATTAATTATAATTTTTATAGGACGAGTTTAATCAACTTTGGTCAAAAAGTCTTGATGAATCGACCAAACCAACTGCATTTGATATTCATAGGTAACTTAAAGTTTTCAATTTTATTAATATATATTTTTTAGATCCCTGAAACACCATCATCACCTACACAAGAATACATTCCGGTAAAATAAAATTAATATTGATTTTTTTTCATATTTATCACAAAGTTTACAATTTTATTAATATATATTTTTTAGATCCCTGAAACACCATCATCACCTACACCAAGAATACATTCCGGTTAAAAATAAAAATTAATATTGATTTTTTTTTTTCATATTTATCACGTTAAGTGTAAATGTCTCTTCCAAATTTGTTTAAAAAATATTCCTTTTCAAACATTTTTTTCTACTTTTTATTCTCTTTAGATCAATGAAACATCAATATTACCAATAAAATATTCAAGTAATTTTAAGCAGACATATATTCCAGTAAGACTAATAATTCAATATTGATTTTTTAAATAGTTTATACATTTTTTAATCTTATTTTAATTCTGTTAGACAATTATTGCTGCAGCACCAACTACTGTGAATGCTTCAGATAATTTAAATCAAGAATTGGTTAGTACAATTAGATATATACCTAAACTATTAATTTATATTTAAATATAAATTTTTTTAATAGTTATATTTTTAATAGGTTACTATACAAGATAATAATAAGCACTTAAAATTATTAACTCCTCTACCCCCACCAATAGCAAAGACTGCAAAAATGATATCTTCACCATCTATACAAAATAAGCTCAAAGACATTAGTAAATCTGAAATACAATATAAAAATCATGATGATGCACTTCAACAACAAGTGGTAAACTATATACAATTTTTTATTGATTTTTAATTTCTTTGAATTATCTCTTTTGATTGTTAACTTACATTTAATAATTATTCTTTGTTAATAGATACCTATTCAACAAGATGTTGAACAAACTAAATCATTCGAATTACTTTATCAAAATTACGGATAATTCATATCGATTCTTTACCACCTATACCAAAAAAAAATCGAAAATTGTAAACGAGCAGAAGCAATGTCAGCTAGGTGAACCTGTTCAAAATGAAACGGTAAAATAATATATCTAACATTTATTTAAATTATTTTATCTTTAAAATTTCTTGAAGTTTACATAGATTACTTGTATAAACATTGTTTCAGATACTGAATGAAAGTCATCAACAATTAAAATTGCCTACTTCATTAACTAAATTAAACAAGAAAGCAAATAAACCAAAATCGCATGCTACTGCTCCTATAAATAAAAGTAATACACCTAAAACTTCTACAATGACACCCATTAACTAAAGATAATAAATAGAAAAATTTATTATACATACACACACACACACACACACACACACACACACACTTTATATACATACATATATGGGTGGTTCTCTGTGACATCGAAGATGAAAAAAATAAATATTGCTATAACTGTGGGAATATGTTTTAGAGGTATCCAGTAGTTCTCCTGAATTTTTTCATATTTTTCTGGGCCATTATTTTAAGTTACAGAGAGTCAAAGTTGACATTTTATCACTTTTTTGCATTATATGCCCATTTTCATGAATTTTTAGCTCCCAGGGGATGCATTTTTCACTAAAAACATAAGTATGACTTTTTTTGAAAATTTTCCGAACTTTTGATTAAAAATACTTTTAAAGACATAAATGTACGCTGTTACACTCTTGTAAGCCATTTAAACCTTATAATAATAATAATAATAATAATGTTGATACTTGTATAGTAATCCTTCAGATTAGTATTATAATTCTTGTAAGGGATGTGAAACTAAAAATCCAGCATTATAAATGTTTAAAAAATAATTTTTTATAATTTTATAATAATATTTGTATTTTTAGCAGCTTACAAGGGATTAGATGGATACTGAAACAAGTGGAGATACTTTTCTACCATTCCGAGGTAAGTGCATAAATTTTTTTGCAATGATCATGCTACTAGATTCATCGTTATAATGCAACAAATATACATTTCTATTAATATTTCGGGCACTTTTCCCGGATATTTTGACCATAAGTGATCTTAATGATTTAGACCCACTCTGGAAATTTTTAGGCAGTTTCTGACTATAAAAAGACATCTTTTAGACAATATTAGGTTACCAGAGTCCGGAGCAGAATTGCTGATTTTCACTATTTAAGGTTTAAACGGCTTACAAGAGTGTGACAGCATACATTTATGTCTTTAAAAGTATTTTTAATCAAAAGTTCGGAAAATTTTACAAAAAAAGTCATACTTATGTTTTTAGTGAAAAATGCATCCCCTGGGAGCTAAAAATTCATGAAAATGGGCATATAATGCAAAAAAGTGCTAAAATGTCAACTTTGACTCTCTGTAACTTAAAATAATGGCCCAGAAAAAATTCAGGAGAACTACTGGATACCTCTAAAACATATTCCCACATTTATAGCAATATTTATTTTTTTCATCTTCGATGTCACAGAAAACCACCCATATATATATTTATATATATATATATATATATATATATATATATATATATATATATAAAGTTTAAATGTATTTATTTATAGAAAAACCAATTTGTATGCAGAAACGCATATCAAGACCAAGAAAGAGGGTACCATTAAAATCTCATCGATCGAAATCTATTGTTAGTACAAATTCAAGTTCGAATGATAATCTATCTAAATCAACAACTGAAAAAAAGACAAAAAGTCCAAGTCCAGTAAATAAAAACTTAAAATCATCATCTTCGAGCTCGACTGACAAATCAAGATCAAAGAGACGCAGATCGTTTCCGAGCTCAACTGACAAATCAAGATCGAAGAGACGCAGATCGTCTTCGAGCTCAACTGACAAATCAAGATCGAAGAGACGCAGATCGTCTTCGAGCTCAACTGACAAATCAAGGTCGAAAAGACGCAGATCGTCTTCGAGCTCAACTGAAACATCAAGATCAAAGAGACGCAGAGCATCAAGGTGAAATAAAAAATCATCTAAAAGACGTAGATCGTCTTCGAATTCAAGCAACAAATCTAAAACACGATGTATATCAACTTCAAGCTCTAATAAAAAATCAAGATCGAAGAAAAGGTGTACATCATCGAGTTCGAGCTCGACCTCATCTAATTCTTGTACTGGCTCAAGCTCAAGTGTATCAAAGGCCGCACCATCTTCACCACAGCAATGTCAGAATGAATTAAATGACTATTTAATTTCTAACTAATATGAAAAAATAATAATATAAAAATATATTTAATATGTACAAAAATTTGTATTATGTATTGTCTGTAAGAATTGTACTGCATTATACTTTAAAATACAGTTTAATTTAAATAATGTTTAAGATACTGATTTATCCTTTAAACTTACTCAGCTCTTGGAAGGTAATTAAATACAAACTATAAAATAGTACACGGTATTTAAGGAACGATGCTGCATGGTATTCTCTCAGTTTTTTCTTAGACATTCATATAATTTGATCAAAAAACTTGAAGAATGAATATTTTGAAAGAGAGTTTTGAATATTTTCAAACTATAAAGGAAGCAGTCACTCTTATCAATTCTTTAAAAGATTATGATGAAGTAATAGTAGAACGTTGGCTGAAACATGTCAAGTATTCCTTAAGAATTTACGAAAACTTTTAAGAAAAGAAAGATTCAGTGTGTCCCAGAAGCAGTCTATATTGAATCTGATTTCAAAAGTGGAATGTATAAGCATAAATCTAAATAAGAATATAAAAATTGGTAGAGGACTAAATAATACAAATTGATTAATAATCGAGTGAAATGGATTACTTTGGACAATGCATTTGAAAATAGAATGCGAACTGGTGTTATAGCAAACCTTGGACATATTAATATTAATTCTTTTTTAGAAGATTTACAGAAACATAGTTGATTAAACCTAAATTGATTTACAATCATCAGTCGAAGCGGTACCTAACGCCAAAGCCAAGAGTACATTTTACGAATTAGCAATTTTATATAAGGACAGTTAAACACATTAAAATTACTTTTAAATTATACTGAAAAAATATTACAGCTTTTTAACTCATACATTAACTTTTGTATCAAAACATCGATGGCTCCTACTCTTATAATGTGATTTCGGAGGGTAGTTGTAGTGAAGAGAATGCTAT